>JACEFZ010003812.1:240000-345000 GCA_014155875.1 Cepaea nemoralis
TTCTTATTGCTGTATACAATTGTCCACTTTATTATTTCTGTATACAATTGTCCACTTTATTATTGCTGTATACAATTGTCCACTTTATTATTTCTGTATACAATTGTCCACTTTATTATTTCTGTATACAATGGTCTACTTTCTTATTGCTGTATACAATTGTCCACTTTATTATTTCTGTATACAATAGTCTACTTTCTTATTGCTATATACAATGGTCTACTTTCTTATTTCTGTATACAATTGTTCACTTTATTATTTCTGTATACAATGGTCTACTTTCTTATTGCTGTATACAATTATCCACTTTATTATTTCTGTATACAATGGTCTACTTTCTTATTGCTGTATACAATTATCCACTTTATTATTTCTGTATTCAATGGTCTACTTTCTTATTGTTATATACAATGGTCTACTTTCTTATTTATGTATACAATTGTTCACTTTATTATTTCTGTATACAATGGTCTACTTTCTTATTGCTGTATACAATTATCCACTTTATTATTTCTGTATACAATGGTCTACTTTCTTATTGCTGTATACAATTATCCACTTTATTATTTCTGTATACAATGGTCTACTTTCTTATTGCTGTATACATTTATCCACTTTATTATTTCTGTATACAACGGTCTACTTTCTTATTGCTGTATACAATTATCCACTTTATTATTTCTGTATACAATGGTCTACTTTCTTATTCCTGTATACAATTATCCACTTTATTATTTATGTATACAATGGTCTACTTTCTTATTGCTGTATACAATTGTCCACTTTCTGCCAAGCTAACTGCTCTGGCAGTCCAACGTATTGGCAACTTTCGCCTCAAGAACCACAACTCTGCTGCTTCCAAGATCTTCCTAGCGTCATATAATTCCACACACATACACACACACGCATACACACACACACACTCACACACACGCGCGCCCGCACACACACGCGCGCACACACACATACACACACGCGCGCACACACACATTCATACACACACACTCACTCACACGTGCGCGCACATACACACAGAGAAAGTGTCGGCGCAGTGGCGAAGGAGATACGAATGCTATTCGCAATTCTGTATAGGGTATTCGAAACACAGCTGCTGGAGATTTGGAAGCAGACCGCCATGCATTGGTTTCCATACAATGATAAGAATGCCAGTCGTTCAGAAAACAATGGCAAACTACTTAATATAACTTGTCCAGAAATTACAAACGGCGAAAAATTGCTGGAATTGATTGCTGCGGACGTCCTGCACTGGACATGCCACACACATACACACACACACACGCGCGCGCGCGCACGCGTACATAAATGTATATGTAAATATTTAATATATCCGCGCCTGTGACTTAATGGTAGTGAACGCATTTTTATTTTACAATCGCAGCATACCAAGTTCGAAGTCAACCCCATTCGATTCTTAAGCAGATCGCTTTGCTTTGATTTTCATAATGATGTAATTGTTAGTCGTTAATAAAGCAATGACAGACTTGAAAGTTAGTTGTATTTCCTTCGCAGGACTCCCTAATCAACCCTAGCATTTCTGGTTGTTTGTGATTTACAAGATAGTTTTACGTTCAGCAGTTTACAATTGCTTTTTGAACTACCGACGCTCATCCATTGTTAAAATCAGTGCAAGTTAGTATGCCTCAAACTGGCTTGTAACTGATATGGAAACCGAATAAGAAATTACTGATTGTACTAGAGTATCACAAACACCCAATAAAAGATGGGGTTGGTTCCGATGTCTTTTAGAAACACGGACATGCAAGTAACTTTACATATATTATAATGCAAATGAGTATATCATACTCGGAGATCTCCATTAGTGCCCAGATTCCTTCATTACGATGTGTCTCTGAATGTGTGTGTGTGTGTGTGTGTATGTGTATGTGTATGTGTGTGTGTGCGTGCGTGTGCATGTGTGCGTGTGTTTTATAAAATGGACCTGCTGAGTGTTTCAACTGCCCGCGCTGTATTTGTTGTGAAGGATTATGTAACGAAAGAAACAAGTTGTAACCCGCTGTTGCTATATGCAATAATAAACACAACTGCACGCGGCACGTTCGCACATTAATCACATGAATTATGCATCCGTCGATCGAAATCCTGCACCGACCAAAGCCGAAACTGAACGCCAAGACCGGAACTGAGAAAACTGCAATCAGAATGAAACGGAGTAGAACCAGAGAATGCTGATCATGATGCAGATTGGAAAACATACTATCCGAGAAATTGCCATCACTGGTGCTTCAGTACGCCAGCGCCAAGTTTATAGTGGGAGGCTGCAGGCCTGGCCATTGCCCTGTTTGGAACCACGCGCGCGTGACCGCTCCCTGACACTCTGTCAGGTATTTTAAGTAACGGTAATCAAAGACGAAAAGTCACAAACGGAGCTAGGGGCTATTCGCGTGTTTGAGGAGAGAACAATTTCTTGGTATCAAATTTGATCCATTATTTAACATAAGAAAGCTAAAACACCAGACATAATCAGTTACTCAAAACAATGTTTTCCCGTAGTGAATTTGAATAACGAAGACACAAACAATAGATTGCACGATTTATTGCCTGGCATATTTCGCTGCATCTCGTCAGGTACATACTGCAGAAATCACACAACTTACGTGAAATTAACTAGATAAATCCTTCAAGTTGAAATATACACAATTTCGCACAGTAATGTCGATTGTCGACCACGGTAATTTTAAGCTGACTAACATGTCTTTCTGTTTACACAATTCTGGCTTGCGTTGATAGATCATAATTGCTTCTGCAAATTTTAACAAGCGAGTATTTTGTGTTCTAAACAACACGCGAAATGCAGTGCCTCTGGACACAACATGGCGACTGGCGACAATGTGCCTGCCGATTGAAGACGCCGGGAGCTTCCGGTGTGTCGGCTCCTCGTGGCTATCATCTCCTGTGTGTTGTATCTTGTTGACCCATTGAGGTATGTGTTCTGACACCCGTTTCATAATCATATTCAGATACGTTTAATCAGGAATTGAACTATTTCTTGGGGACACATTTGTTTAACATAAGAAAGCTAAAACAACAAACACTAACATAAATACATTATTTGATCCATTAAGTAGCATAATTTTGTTGCACGCCTTTTGCAGGACGTTGCGATCAACCCCAACCCCTTTTGATATTAAGTCACTTTTTCGTTCAGTATTTTTCCATTGCTGTCTAAACGAGAATTCAACGTTGACTTCCAAGTGACCATTGAAAGGGATGGTTCCGTTACCTCATCGTCAACGCACCGGAAATTTAAGTTCAAGCGCACTAAACCCCGCTGCGATGTGGATCTAGAAAACAAACTAAAACACACGACATTGTAAAATAAGAAAACTAAAACACCCGACATTGTTAAATAAGTAATCTATCATCAGGAATAGAAAAAGATTTCGTCAACAAATATGATCCATTTTAAAACATAAGAAAGCTAAAACAACCGACATGGTAAAATATTTGATCCATTGTGTAGATTTAGATAGTTAAAACAACAGATATAGTAAACTAAAATATATGTGTGCAGAAATACTACAATTTATCGGTATTATCTTCTTCAGCTGCTATCAATGTTCGTCACGAGTGATGCATAGCATCCATTGCACTGGGAAGATAGATATCCATTTTCTAGTTCTGTGCCACTTGGGCCAACATCTTCCGTCTTCGACGCTTTAGGTTTATTTTCTGGATCCTACTCCCATAGGGAGAATGCCTTCCCGGGCTTGTGGGCTCTCGGTAACAGATTTGATCCACTATATAGCATAAGAAAGCTAACACACCAGACATAGTAAGAAAACCATACTATGAGTAGGAATAGAACAATTTCTCGGTAACAAATGCGATCCATTATATGGCATTATCAAGCGAAACACTAGACAGTGTAATCTAAGGCCCTACTAATCTATCTACAAGTAATACAAGTGAGCATGGTCTAAGTTAATTAATTCCTAGATGTTTAGAAGTAAAGGACACTTTTCCACGCCTGGAGGCGTGTTGGGTATGTGGTGGTAGCCCTATACTTGTTGAGACCACTAACAAGGGTCAGGGGTCAATAACAATCATCTCGCCTTTATTTCCCAGAACATTTCTTGGTACATATGTTAGGTTGTTATAGCAGTTACCAGGAAATGTCTTGTGAAGTAAAATCAACCGGTTGGTTACTGACCTACATAGTCCGCCAAGTTCCGATTGCTCTACAAAAATATTGCATCATATGCCAAATGCGCCTTAATGTGTGCATGAGGGTTATTGTATAACGGTGTTACGGGCACAATTCGTAATCCCGCATACTCGCGTTCGAAACACAGCTGTGTGGCGATTTGGCAGCAGACCGCCTTACGTTGGTTTTTTATGAAATGGTATGGGTGTCGGTTGTTCAGAAAGCATTGGCAAAATACCGAACGTAAACTTGCCCAGGAATCACGAACAGTCAAAAGTCAAAATTCCTGGGGTTCACTGCTACGTCCTGTAAAGGATAAGTTAACCTTTATAAGGCTAGGTCGCCTTGTGAGGCAAGATCAATGTAAAATCTATTTCAAAAAAAAAGAAAGAAGAAAAACTCGCCTCAATAGGAATTTGACACATGGCAAACGGGCTTAGAGGTAAGTACGCTAGCCACTGCAGTACAGCGGTTCCCTAATTCTAGACATTTGCTGTCCATATTATATGGCCACACGCGTAGATATCGCAATCTACAATACATAATTCACGACATCACAAATGGTTAGGAACACCTACACGAATAGATCTGTAAATGGTAGGTCAGATGCCCAGATCCCGGGAAGGTTAACCCGGTCAACAAATGCCCACAGAAGTCGGATGTGTCGGCCTAACGGCGCAAGAACGCAGCTCTGCTGTAAACAGGCACAACGCAGTCACATCCAAAAAAATATCCGGATGGACGAAGAAGAAGAAGATGCCCAGATCACCATGGCTTGTTGATTCTGTATAACTTTAAAATTAAGATCGTAACTTATGAAATAACTTTCTTTCTCAAGCAGACAGGCAAACTAGCAGTCAGACGGGCGGCTAGGTTGGAAGGTTATGTGTTTTGTACACCCTTTTAGCGCATTGTCTAAATCGTGTTAGACCATATTTTATAGACCTATAGGTATTCGAGTGTGTGATCTGGTCAGTATCAAGCCCGCCGCTTTTACTCCCAGAGACATTAACTGGTACCAATGCTAGGCTGGGTAAGCCTAGGAGCTCAAGTCAATTTTAACAATCAGCCCCGGTACATATTCGAACTTATGACAACCGTACCAGCAGGCGAGCGCCCAGCCACTATGCCACCGCGGCTCCTATATATCTATGACAGAACATGAATCTGTCTATATGTGGATGTATACATCCGCCGTTCTGTCTTGTACTATCACTCTCGGTCTATTTTTATAACGTCTGTCTAGACTTAGACTATATGTCTATGCATACGTTGAAAGGTATGTATTTACGTACGAACTTGTTTTTGTTTTCCTGTTTCTAACAAGTATCACTCGATCGAGTCTACTCAACGATTGCTGGCTGTATACTCTTGTATAAGACCAACAACTATGTTGAGAATATTCTGGGTCCAAGCTAAAGAATGAGACCATTTGGTGTGTACTCGTAAATCTGAGTCAGTAATTCCAACCAAACTGATGCCCCAGACACCCAGATACTTGTGGCTAGATGCCGTACATTTCACAAGACATATACATTACAAGATGGACCGATAGATTTAGCTCGGCCTGAGGTAGTAGCATACACGAAACAAGAAAGGTACATTTCATGATGGACAGATAGATTTAGCTCGGCCGAAGGTAGTAGCAAACATGAACATGAAACAAGAAAGATACATTTCAAGATGGACGGATGGAATTATAATTATCTGGACTGGAATGAGAAGACTTGGGTGTGAATGAAATACTCTTCAACGCAGCCTTAAAAGCACAAATTAAGTTTTAGTGGGGTGGTGACAGGCGTGAATAACTGACTTCTATGTTGAAATCTGACATACAAGGAAATCGCTTCGAAGATATATGGCATGTTTTCATCATCATTGTTACAGTCATCATCATCATCATCATCATCATCATCATCATCATCATCATCATCATCATCATCATCATCATTGTCATCATTTTCATAATGGGGGGGGGGGGGCTCGCTCACTCACTTTGAACGCAACCGTAGTCCATACACTATACTTCTAGTAGCACTGGACTGAATTTTACGTGTGGATTAGCTTTCCCTATTAACAGTGTCCATCGCCGTCAGGTGAACCCACACCGACTTCAGAAGTACTTGTAATTTACGTCCCCAAGTCAAGGGCGAGAGATCAACATTTTAGTCCAACTGACCAGTGAAGGGGTTGAACCCCGTACCTCGGCATAAGTACACCAGATGTGTAAGAACACACGTTCTTATCCATTAAGCCACGCTGACATCCGTTTTCATTATTATCGTCTTCATTATTGTTGTCCTTAACATCATAGTTGTTGTCACAATCATCATTATCGTTCATATCATCAGCATCAATATCGTTGATGTCATCAGCATCATTATCGTTGATATCATCAGCATCAATATCGTTGATATCATCAGCATCATTATCGTTGATATCATCAGCATCTATAACAGAGTGTCTGTCTCTGTTAAGGGAATCTAAGTCGGCGTGCAAGAGAAAAAGGGTCGAAACTTCAGTGCACGCGGGAGCACCCTGGGAAAATGTAAATAACTAGGGATGCTCACGCGTGACGGAAAAGATAGCAACGGTTTAGTGATTAGCCAGCAGTCTTAGAGCGAGGTCACGTTTAAGTCACCATCAAGTATTGTCGAGATATCTGGACCTCTGTTATTTGTCTACGATATTTATAAGAGTCTGTAAACCTGAAGCAACTACAATTAAATGTCATACATCAGGAGACTGCTGGAGTTATGTTATTTCTGACTTCACCAATTCGTTACACTGTCACACATCAATATCGTTGATATCATCAGCGTCATTATCGTTGATATCATCAGCATCAATATCGTTCATATCATCAGCATCAATATCGTTGATATCATCAGCATCATTATCATTGATATCATCAGCATCATTATCGTTCATATCATCAGCATCAATATCGTTGATATCATCAGCGTCATTATCGTTGATATCATCAGCATCAATATCGTTGATGTCATCAGCATCATTATCATTGATATCATCAGCATCATTATCGTTCATATCATCAGCATCATTATCATTGATATCATCAGCATCATTATCGTTGATATCATCAGCATAATTACCATTGATATCATCAGCATCATTATCGTTGATATCATCAGCATCAATATCGTTGATATCATCAGCATCATTATCGTTCATATCATCAGCATCATTATCATTGATATCATCAGCATCATTATCGTTGATATCATCAGCATCAATATCGTTGATATCATCAGCATCATTATCGTTCATATCATCAGCATCATTATCGTTGATATCATCAGCATCATTATCGTTGATATCATCAGCATCATTATCGTTGATATCATCAGCATCATTATCATTCATATCATCAGCATCAATATCGTTGATATCATCAGCATCAATATCGTTGATATCATCAGCATCATTATCGTTGATATCATCAGCATCATTATCATTCATATCATCATCATCAATATCGTTGATATCATCAGCATCAATATCGTTGATATCATCAGCATCATTATCATTCATATCATTAGCATCAATATCGTTGATGTCATCAGCATCATTATCGTTGATATCATCAGCATCAATATCGTTGATATCATCAGCATCATTATCGTTCATATCATCAGCATCAATATCGTTGATGTCATCAGCATCATTATCGTTGATATCATCAGCATCATTATCGTTGATGTCATCAGCATCAATATCATTGATGTCACCAGCATCTTTATCATCGTTATCATCATCATCATCATTGTTGACATCATCATCATCATTATCATCGTTATCATCACCATCATCATCGCTGTCGACATCACCATCCAGTGATGGCATCTCCGCTTTGAAGTCTGGTTGCAATGGATCTCTGCGATTTGGTGTCCTGAGCCTTTGTTATACATTCTGCTAGACTCTATCCGAACCATATCTTGGTGGTGTCTGTCCATTTATATGTTGTACGCTCTCTAGTTATTTTTTTATCCACTAATCCTCGCCTGGTGGTGTAAAGGTTATTATTATTTTGTTTGATGGTTCCGGAGTACTTAGCTTTCAAGACTTTTATTTAACTCATGAGTGCTCTTTTTAAATTAAGTTCTTTTAGAATGAACTTATTTGTATCAATTTCATCGTGTCCAAGTCTTCTGAAGATCCCGAGTGTTACAGCTGTTTCCTGAACATTGTGAAAATTACGAGTGTTACAACTGTTTCTTGAGTCTTGTGAAGATCACTCTTGTTACAACAGTTTCTTGAGTCTTGTATAGAACACTAGTGTTACAACTGTTTCTTGGATCTTGTGGAGAAGACGAGTGTTAGTTAGTTAGTTAGTTAGTTAGTTAGTTAGTTAGTTAGTTAGTTAGTTAGTTAGTTAGTCGACAGATCATCCTCATTGCACATCGAACCATTCAGTCCATAAGTGCTCGGATCCCCTCCTCAGCAAATCCCGCAGCGTGTAGCGGCTAACGACGCCAGTTCTGTGTCGGTTTATCAATCTTACACAGAAACCATACACGCTGCCAAAGATTCACTCAAGGATTGCTTCGCTCGATGCACGAACTCCGTAGCATCCGAGCAGATCTTGAGTAGAAACTCCTGGTTTTACATCCTGGCACACAAATTACACGCAAGAGATAAATAAATCCATCTCCTACGCGAAAAAGTTAACGATCACAAAACAACCCGACCGTCCGTCGCCATCTTGAAACCGGAAGTGACGAGTGTTGCAGTTGTTTTGTTTTTATAATTTTCTGAAGAAGACGATTGTTACACATGTTGCTTTCATTTTTTTTTTAAAGTGTTGATGAACACCACAGTTACAACTGTTTCTTGGATATTGTGAAGATCACGAGTATTACAACTGTTTGTTGAGTCTTGTATAGAACACCAGTGTTACGGCTGTTTCTAGGATCTTGTGAAGAAGACGATTGTTGTAATGTTTTTGTTTAGAAGCTTTTGAAGAACACGACTGAATACCACAGTTACAGCTGTTTCTTAGATTTCAGTGTAAACTAAATTTGCTTTAGAATCCAAACATGTAAAGTAATCAGATATTTTGACAAAATTTGTTGGTTTAAGTGAGTCAAAAGAGTATAATCAGAATGTATATTTATTCTTTGAACATTTCCTGACGAGACTATCGAATATATCAAGTGCCCGGCTGCGGCAAATGTAATAAGGAAATTGATAGTTTCACCAGGGTAGAAAATAACACTAGATTAGTTCAGTTGAGATGAATCAAGAACCAACAACACTGCACTAGGGACATTCCCTTAAGCTCTCCTCCCCCAACTTCAACAACGAGCGAAGAGACCCAATACTAGTGTTAACAGCTTATTATGTTCCCCCATTCCCGGCCTTTTCTCGGTGTATTGAATGCCGGTAAGATAAAACAAAGACATTCTATATGAAATAAAACAGCAGCCGATGAACACATGTATCTACCAATAAATGATATCTAGCATCAGGGACAGAGTCAAAGAACCGCTAGACCTGTAACAGCAACGACTTGTGCTGTCTTCAACGCATTCTATACGTAGGCTTGCATTCAGAAATTGTAAAATGTTTTAAGTAATAAGTCACTCACATTAAATATCAGAAAGAGAGTACAAAGTTCTTTTATGAAATCTGCAGATTATGCTTGACGGCAACGGAGATAAGATTTTTGAAACGAATGCTGCGAATACCTCGGACAACCAAAGTAACTAACAACGAATGCATATAAATGGCTATTGAAAGTAGAACATTCTTAACAACTGTAAGAGAGAGAGATCAACAATGTTCTTTGGTCATGTATTTGGAACAGACAATTTGGAAGTATCGTTACAACTAGAAAGATGGTTGGTAGAAGAACCAGAGGCAAACGTAGAGATGTGATGATGAGTGTCCTAAAATGGCGGCAGAGAAGAATATTATCAATCCAAGTTATCCCAAACATCAAAGGCCGAGATCTGGCGAAATACATGAACGCTTACGTGACCTGCGGTATTGGACCTGCTCTATTCTATGTTCAACGTACTTTCGGTGCACACTAGTCCTCGTGGTTTATAGCATTTATCTGTGACGCTTAGACGTCGGATCTAGTACCTGAGAATCGGGGTGGAGGTGCAGTAAACCATCGTTTTCTTGTTTTTGAAATACAATTTTCACTAAGTCCAGACCGAGAAACACAACAGGTCTGAGCCATCCAGCGGCCGACCTAATAACCTCGACGTCACTCCACCCCTTGGATGAATTACTGTCTTGAAGCTGCCAGAGATAAAACGCCCACGGGAGCGAATTTTAAAGCATTATGTAAATATTCCAGCACCGAGTGATCCCAGGGTAAATACTGCTGCAAAAATGGGAATTCTTGTTCCATATATCAAGTGGCAATCTTATCATATAATAATAGATAATTTTCTTTTACTTTACATTTTTTCCCCGTCGCATCTTCTGTTTTCAACCCAAAGAAGGGAACGATACCATATTTTAAAAGCTGGCTTAATTCCGGACTGAGTATAATGAAAAATCTTACCCATAAATTAAAAGGCGCCTATTGCAGTGAGGTATATAGTGTTTGTGGAATGCAGTACAATGTGTTTTCTGGAGAATTTGCAAGGAATACCATGGAGAAAAAAAAAAAACGAATGTGGCAGTCCGTATAGAAACAAATGATAATCTTAAGGTGAATATACGAGGGCGAGTCAATAAGTAAGTCACACATTTCTGTGGGGTGGCAGGTAAATGTAGTTGATGTTTTCTAAAGGTGTCATTAGGTGACAGCAACATCGAGCTTTATATTCCCGTTCGTCAGGTGGTGCTAGGTATCTCATGCGCATGCGCAGCTGCATAAACAAAATGGCGATTGTTGTACTTATGGAATGTACAACCAAAGCGCTGCGTGCTGTTGTGCGTGGGCAAAAGGACTACATGCAAAGGACATTCATAAGGAAATCTTCATGTTTATGCTGATACATGTTTGTCCCGTGAAGCGGTGCATAGCTAGGTAGAAAAATTTTCTCAAGGACGCTCTAAAATTGTTGATGAAATCCGATCTGGTCGTCCTGTTGAAATTGCAACAGAAGCATCCGTTCAGCGGGTGGAAGAGATGATTAGAGGTGACAGACAAGTAACGATAGACTTTGTAGCATTTGCAATAATGTGGTCACATGGTTCAGCATACAGCATAATGGATGATCGATTGAAATTTAAGAAAGTGTGCTCAAGGTGGGTACCAGACAATTGAAGGAGGAACACAAAATGAACCTATTTGGCCTGTCCTTGCATCACCTCTGTCGATACGAAGATGAAGGAGAAGACATGCTAAACAGGATTGTTACTGGGGACGAATCATGGGTGCATCACTACCAGCCCGAATCAAAGCGTGCTTCAATGCAATGGAAACATCCTTCTTCGCCTTGTGTCAAAAAATTCAAGGTTACGCCATCAGCAGGGAAGGTTATGCTGACAATGTTCTGGGATTGTTAGTGAGTGTTTTTAACCAATTTCAAGAAGAAAGGTGACAATGTGAATTCTGAATCGTATTGTGAAGTTCTATCGATGCTTCATGGTGCAATTCGAAGAAAACTTTCAAAACTGCTGACTAGAGGCGTTTTGCTTCTTCGTGACAATGCTAGACCACATACAGTTTGATTAACTCGGGAGAAAATTAACGAACTAAGGTGGGACGTTCTGGAACATCCTCCTTACAGCCCCGACTTAGCCCCTAGCTATTTCCACCTTTTTGGTCCACTGAAAAACCACCTTGTATGTATGTATACAATAAACTGGTGTCAAGTTGTTATCATATTTAGTTATTTTTCTACAGCCATTTGTGACTTACATATTGACTTCCCCTCGTAGAATGTAGACGTAGACGGTCAATACCCCGATATTAAGGTTGCAGACAAGTAGTTGGATATCAATTGTGGGGGACAAATTGTAGAGAAATGAGAAAGGCTATCGTGAATGGGATAATTTCTGGTCAAGATGGTACCACAGCAAAAACTATTAAAATATATATATATAAACACCTCAGTCAAATTACTATACGCAGTGTTTAAACTGAATCTGGAAGAATTGGGAAAAATCAGCTGGAGACAGGGATATCTTGCTAAAGAGAAGGGGCTTTCGTGATTGCGAAAACTATACAGGAATGACGTGATTCCCGAAGAAACATTAAAGAGGATCAAATTGGAGAATTAATATATGCTACTGACAAACAAGATTTGTATGAACAAACGACCATAAAGCCAAATTGCTCATGATGTTAGAGAACAGCATTGACATAAATTGTTCGAATTCATATTGAGGCACGGATTCGTTTCTTCTAATTGACTATGGCTTCCCAGATCAACCCAGCGTGAAATGGAAAACAAGAAATGTTAAGGAAAGATAAAGAGGCCGATGTAATGTTAATCACATTACTCACTCAGAGCCGACTGATCTATATAATTCTGGAGCTGGCACCACATATCCAATATGTGTGGAGTCTCGGAAAAAGTGTCCTCTGTATTTTAACACTTTTACTGCATCTGTGTATATCAGGACTGAATTTTTCCAGGCAGCCAAAAATTGCTGTCAGAGGTGACCTTCACAAATCACCCATGTAAATACGGAAAATAAGGGAAAACAATTAAATTATCTATGCAGAAAAAAAAGTGTACCAGAAGGTAACAGTTTGAAAGCAGTGACAAGTTCAGAAACTTGATCCTGGCCTTCACGGTGAAAAATAAACGGACATTGCACACGACACATATTGCAGTTATGCGCAGTGCAGGTAGTCGCGGTAGTGAAGTAGCTCGACACAAGCCTGTCGGTCCGGTGGTCGTTGGTTCCATCTGCAACTGGGCGGATTCGAATTTATGAAATTGGCCAGGGCTCCCAGGTCGACACAGCCCCTAAATGTCTTGGGAAATAAAGGCTATCGGTGTGACACTGATCACGTCACTCACAGGGCGCCGATTGGCCTATACAAATCTGAGTCTTGCACCGCAGTCCGAATGCGTCTTCATGATCATCAAGTGCCGTGCCGACTGGCGTAGGCGTTCATGACTCTCCACAGATCTCTGTCTTTGGTTTTCTGGATCAACTCTGCCGTTGATATTCCTCCATGCCACCGTCGCAATCCATCCAGCATCATTTCTCGTAGTCTGCCTCTGCCTCTCTTCCCCTCGATCTTTCCAGTGTTCACGATGTTCTCCAGCGCCTCTCTTCTCATCACATGACCAAAAGAAGCTGTTTGTCTCTTTCTTGTTGTTGTGTATAACGTTCTAGTTTTGCCATCCTCGTTAAGGCATTCGTCGTTAGTTACTTTGGCAGTCCAAGGAATTCGCAACGTTCGTCGAAAGAACCACATCTCTGTTGCTTCCAATCTCTTCCTAATTTGTTCATTTATATTCCAAGATTCACTGCCATACAGCAAAACAGGTTCTATATAGCACCTCGGCACTCTCTTTCTTACATTCAATGATAGCGACTTATTGCATAATATATTCTTAATTTTTTTAAATGCAGCCTTTGCTTGCCCTATTCTGCTCTTGATCTGTGTTGTGCATCTTCCATCTGATGTTATAAATGTCCCTAGATATTTAAAACTATTCACTTGGTGAAGAATTTTCCCTTCTATCTCTAATGCGCCTTACGGCATGTAAATGGGTCCTCTACTCACCTCTTACTTACGCAGTGCTCCTGTTAAGGTATCTTTATTTTCCAGAGAAAACAACTTAGGTCGCAACATTAAATAACTTCCAGACGGTGGTCATTTCTATTACAAAAGATGAGAACCCCTGCTCTAGTTGATGGGGGAGAAAGCATGCTTTACGTTAAGCGGTGTTCTATTGGTTCTTCCAATACTTTCCCAATCGGAATGAGACACGCATTTACATATACGTAAGATCCTTTTTCTAGGTTTTCGTGGAAACGACAAGATGGTTCCCTTGGTAGTCTGTCCATTTCACAAAATGCTTTTAGATTGCATAGATAGCATAATTAGAGATTGTAAGAGACTAGAGGATTATAGAATTTAGAACTGACCGCTGGCATTACATTGCTAATGTCCGGTGTGTTGTTACACAATAACTGTAATTGCTGTTAAAAGGGGACCATGACAGACACTGTACTTGAAGCCTGAAGTATTAGTTGTTGGTATATTTGTTAGTTGTTGAGACCGCTTGTTTTGAACTCAAATGTAATCCATACACGCTACATCTAGGAACTCTGGGCTGAATTATTGCTCGTGGAATAGCTTTGCCTATTATTAATGTCCCTCGTTATTGGGCGAACCCACTCCGATTTCAGAGGTACTTGTAATTTACGTCCCTAAGTCAAGGACGAGAAGCAACATTTTAATACCACTGACCGGTGTAGGTGTTGAACCCTCTATCTCAGCATCAGCACATTGGATATTTAAGAACGAGCGCTCTTGTCCATACTGTCCTTCAGTTCTTGGTATATTCCAGGCCACTGCAGAATGAGATTTGATATTCAGTTGCCTTCCTAGCAATATTTGCTTGCCAGGCAATTAATATGTAGTTGTGAAAACTATCCGATATACATTTGAGGAGGCGTTCTGTTCTGAGAAATAAAGCGCTACCACTGCTGGTAACTGAACGCAGACGATTATCTTTGCAAGCAAGCGCACTAGCAACATTTCTTAAGGTTTATACATTTACTGTACTCATTGCTGAAATAAGCTCCTTGCATTCTGTCTTAAAAACTAGATCTTTGATTCATCATCATTATCATCAAGTGCCATGCCGGCTGGCGTAGACGTTCATGACTCTACATTGATCTCGGTCTTTGGTGTTCTGGATCAACTTCGCTGATGATATTCCTCCATGCCACCGTCTCAATCCATACAGCGTCATTTCTCTTGATCTACCTCTCTCTTTCTTCCCCTCGATATTTCCAGTTGTCACGATGTTTTCCAGTGCCTCTCTTCTCATCACATGACTAAAGAAAGCTGCTTGTCTCTTTCTAATTGTTTTATATACTGTTCTAGTTTCATTCGCCTCTTTCCGGCAGTCGTCGGTAGTTACTTTGGCAGTCCAAGGAATTCGCAACATTGTCTTATGAACCACATCTCTGTCGCTTCCAAGTTCTTCCTAATTTGTTCTAATTTGATCTTTAATTAAATACATAATTTTGCTTCCTTTCTAACCTCCCAAGAGCAGTGGTGGTTTAGTGGCTAGACACACTTAGCAGCAGCACCCATGGTCAAAGTTTCGATCCGCATTGGGGTGGATTCGAATTTGTAAAATTGACTTGGCTTCCAGATCGATCCAGGCTTTCATGTTTCAGGAAGTAAAGGCGGTCGGCGCGATACTGACCCCCATCAGCCAGGAGTGCCCATTGATCTATACACATATGTGACCAGGAACATATGCTCAATGCACTTTAAGACGTACAAAAGAAGCCTTTACTTACCTAATTTGCCCTTAACTATCTTGCTCTAACACATGATGACGAATTCCTACATATATCGGTTTTGAGTAATCCTTCTTGGTTTCACATCTTTATCCTGAGATTTTATACATCTGATTTGCTTGACTCGTGTTTTTATTTTATTTTTTTTTTTTTTTTTTTGTAAACTCCTGCGAACTCCAGACTTGTCCCACTACTTCTAGTGCACTGGGCTGATTTTTGAGTGTGGATTAGCTTTGCCTATTACCGGTGTCGCTCGCCATCAGGCGAACCCACTTCGAGGTCACAGGCACTTGTAATTTACTTCCCGGAGTCAATGACGAGAAGTCAACATTTTAGTCCATTTGATCGAGGTAGGGGTTGAACCCGTTAACTCAGCATCAGCATCAGCACACTGGAAGCGCGAGCGCTCTTGTCCATTCGGCCATGCTGACTGTTGACTCATATTTCTTTTATTGCTCTGTGAAAGTGTTTGTTTTATCGACAATCATATTCACACATTTCTAAATGCTTTAACGATATAAAATATATACTCAAACGCATACTTGTGGGGAATGTCAAGGGCAAGAACGTTAACAGACAAATAACATTAAGATATGGCCAGGGTACAATCTAGCAAAATACACAACGAACGCCCTCAGGGAGGCAGGGCGAATAAATGACTCAAGGGATGGAGTTGGTTTTGCCTCTTTTACCAGTCTGCAACAACATCAAAGCAAAGGGCGATAGGCTAGAGTGCTATGCGGGAAGTCAAAGAAGAACAATCAACGAACACAGAACTATTGTCGTCAATAGCCACATGCTGAGGGAGATATGTGGAGAAGATATGATCACTAATGGACTAATAGTTCGATGCACAATGCGTATGGTCTGTTAACTAACTAACTAACTAACTAACTAACTAACTCACTAACTCACTAACTAACTAACTCACTCACTCACTCACTCACTCATTCACTCACTAACTAACTAACTATAGGTTGTATTTTATGATGTGTGTGAAGATGTTAACTTAATAACTCATCATTAGAATTTTAGCATATAGTTCGCCAACTGGAGCGGGAGATTTTCATCTCAAGATATCACAGCCTTCTTGTGCGTATTGTTCACACCGTTGTGTAGCTGGTTATCACGTCTGTTCACAATCTTCTGTCTGTTGTGCTACCAGAGATCACTATTACACACGTTCCTCCTTGACATGATGTCAAGTTGTCTGAAATCTTCTCTCTGGATCTCTTCTTGCGATTTCTTTCCCACAATGATTCACTTCCGAACATTATCTCTTCCCTTCTGACTGTCCTGTTGTCATGACGTACTCTGGCTGACCTCGTCTCATGACGTAGTCAAAGAATGCGTGATGTCTGCTTCTGATGGGAATAACCAGTTCTATTTATAAGTTAACTTATTTCAAGATTAAGCTTTTTATGTGTCCACGGTGTTCTCATTCAACATCAAGCGCTCTGCCAGCTGGCGTAGGCGTTCATGGCTCTCTACAGATCTCGGTCTTTGGTGTTCTGGATCAACTCTGCTGATGATATTCGTTCATGCTACCGTCTCAATCCATCCAGCATCATTTCTCTTGGTCTGCCTCTGCCTCTCTTCCCCTCGATCTTTCCAGTTGTCACTATGTTCTCCAATGCCTTTCTTCTCATGACATGACCAAAGAAAGCAATTTGTCTCTTTCTTATTGTCGTATATCTGTTCTGATTATTCTTCTATAAACTCTGTCTCCACGGTTTTCACATAATTCCTCATTAATCTACTAATTGTTAATGATTCAATTCGGCGCATCAGAATCGGCTCATTATAGCTTTAAATACCTCTTTTCCCCACTTCGATTGACAAAATTGTCTACCAATATGTAATAGTTGCGTAGAACAGAATTATATATAAACAAAATGGATATAGACGTTAAAATCATCATATTTATGGAAAGAATAAATTACAATAATAACAGTAATTAAGTGGATGAATATAACAAGTGGCTGCTGTAAGGGAGTTAACGCCAGAAGAAAAATGCATCTCTTACGATGGCTAAATGGGGAACCCTTCACTTGTCAGAAGCCCAGCAAAGTATGACAGATCCGAAATGTATTCATGAGAAGTTGGCCGATACGAATCGACGAGGGCCAGTATACGGATAAGCGAATTCACGGTGCACACTTAGCTAGCTATTGATTGCTCACGCGCAGAATGCGTGGGCATGTGAAATGTAGTTGAAGCTTTCAAGGTTTTCATTCAGAATTACACATATGTCCTTCAAAACAGTAATAGTAGAAATGAGGCCATGACAGTTTCTCGTCCCCCTCCTCTTTTTGTGTTAAGATGAAAACAAAACTTGCAACAGGCAAGATACATTTTGACAGGATGGAAAGCATACTCTCCAGTATATAGCCGTCAATGTCAGTGAGAAGAGGAGTGTTTAACTGATTCAGTGTCAAACAAACAAGTAGGTTTGGACAACAAAATGGAGCACAATCAAATAAACAAATAGGATAATCTAAAATCTATTCACTAAGCATTGAAATTGCAGAATATAACGCGAATGAAACAAATAACAAATTGTTAGTTAGTCGCGGTTCCAACTTCACGACAAAGGATCGCCCCATTATGCTCCGTTCCTGTGCCGGTGAATACCACACAAAATTCTCCTCACTGCTCCATGTGAAAAGTGGAACAGACAGGATTCTTAACAAACCAACAGATCGCACAGATATACTATGCATAATGCCGCTGCCAGAATGCCAACACAAAAGTCCGTTATGAAAAATACAGATCATCGTCGATAAACGGCAGTCGCTAGAGAACCAGCAGCCACACATTAATGCATAAGGCAACCCAGATAGCTCAGCGACCCGCCGACCGCCATTTTTCTGAACATGCAGTTCACGCTACAAACAACCGCGAACAGATGTAAATTCACTCCACGCGAAATTCACAGCTCACAGGGTCGCTCCTCGCACTCAGCTCAGTAGTATGTACAGCTTTATATCGCCTTTCTGTCCAAATAGGAGGTCACATATGGCAATATATTATTCTTTGGCACTGAATCAGTTAAGTACTACATATAACCAATCATGTTGTATGTGTGTGGAACATAGAGAATAATCTGACAAACTGAGGCCCCTATGTTGTATGCAAGATGAAAACATACTGACCAATAAAAAGATGTCAATTGAAACGAAAAGAAGAGTGTTGAAGTGCTACATAGAACCTATACTTTTATATGTATGTGAAACATGGACAATGAGCAGACAAGCTGAAAAACATTTGATGGCTATAGAAATGTGGTTTCTGAGGAAAATGCAAAGAATACCATGGACATCCAGAAAGACCAATAAACAAATCCTTCAAGAAACAAATGAAGATCGTAAACTGATTAGAGACATTAGATGTAGACAGTCAACATTTTTTGGGCATGTTATGAGAAGAAATGAATTGGAGAACTTGGTGACAACTGGTAAGATCGAAGGGAACAGACCAAGGGGAAGACCTAGAAGCAAATACCTGGATGGCTTGGCCTCGTGGCATGGTCGAGACAGAAACACGGAGCTGATCCACGACTCTGGTGATCGAGTGAAATGGCAAAACATGACCGCCCACGCTTACCGGCATGGCACATGATGGATGGATGTTGTATGCACGTTGAACATAGAGAATAATCGGACAAGATGAAACCCCTCTATTATATGCATGTGGAACATATATAGCAATGAGAAAATCTGAGACTCCTCTCTTGTATGCATGTGGAACATAGATAATAGTCAGATAAGCTGAGACCTCTCTGATGTATCTCCATCTTTATTGAGATAGAGAGTTTTGCGTGTTCCAATGGCACCAAGAACTTTGCCTGCGTTGGCGCAGCTACTTGCAGAGCCTACCATGTCGGACAGGTCAAGAGATAGACACCAGATAAAGAGTGACAGAAACCCGCTGCATTGTAAGATGACTGGGGACATCCAAAGGCTAGGGAAAGCTACAAGGAACAAATGCTTAGCGAAGTAGGATGTTTTGAGTCACAGACTTGACGAAATCGGGCATCGCCATTCATCAAAGAATGATGAGACCAGCTGAGAAACATCGAATGGCGTTGGAAATATAGTTTCTTGGAAACAGAATGGAAAGGATACTATGGGCAATGCAATGCAATTTATCAAAGAATGGCGAGACAAGCTGAGAAATATTGAATAGCGGTGGAAATGTATTTTATGTAAAATAACATGGAAAGGATACCATGGGATGACAGAGAAACGAATGAGACAGTCCTTCAAGAAACCAATGAACATCGTAAACTGATTAATGAATTAAAACGTGAACAGTCGAGCTCTTTCGTGCAAGTATAAAGAGAAAAAAACACCCCAGAGAACTTAGTGACAACTGGCAAAATTGATGGAAACGAGAAAGGAGAAGGCAAAGAGATCAATGCCTAGACAGCTTGGGCACATGACATAATCAGGACAAAAACACAGACCTGCACCACAACAAATGATCGATTGAGGTGCCGAACTATGACCTCCCACGCGACTAGCCTGAAACATGATAATGGAGATGATAATTATGATACTGATGGTGAAGTATCTAGTTATCTCACTGTGATTTATGATGAAGTATCTAGTTAGCTCAGTGTGATTTATGATGAAGTTTTCTGGTTAACTCTGGGTGATTTATGATAAAGTAGCCTAGTTAACTCAGGGTGATTTATGATAAAGGCGCCACTGCATTCAAGAAATAGCCATAATCGCTAGGTCTCCCCAGTAGGATTTGAAGCGTGTGAATTCTGGTCATCTCTACAGCGAGTCCGTTACCCGCACAACGAATTCGTTCGAGCCTGCGTTTATTCCATCCATCATGTGCCATGCCGGTAAGCGTGGGCGGTCATGTTCTGCCATCTCACTCGATCACCAGAGTCATGGATCAGCTCTGTGTTCATGTCTCGACCATGCCACGTGGCCAAGCCATCCAGGTATTTGCTTCTAGGTCTTCCCCTTGGTCTCTTCCCTTCGATCTTGCCAGTTGTCACCAAGTTCTCCAATTCATTTCTTCTCATAACATGCCCAAAAAATTTTGACTGTCTACGTCTAATGACTCTAATCAGTTTACGATCTTCATTTGTTTCTTGAAGGACTTGTTCGTTGGTTTTTCTGTCTGTCCATGATATTCTTTGCATTTTCCTCATTTTCGTTCATATCGACAAGTTAAATACGCGATTCATCGCTCCGACAGCCCTAATCAGAAGAGTCGTCGTGAGATGTATTACCATGCGTCACATGCTGCCTGTGGTATATCCACTACAAAGAAACGGGATAGCGCACTGACCTGGTGATTATGAGTTCTAATTCTCCTCCAGGTTGATATTTTTTGTTAAATTTACCTAATCTTTGCGAGTCAAAGGCTGGACATTGCATTCAGTGAGCCACTCCTCTACCGGGATGTTGTTATTTAGTACGCTCCTTTCTGCCCAGTAATGGCTCTGTCTCTCTCACTAAAGATGTATTTCAATGTAGTTATTTAAAAACAAAGAAATTGTTTAGTCTAAAGCTTCAGTCCTAACAGAAGGAATAACACTATAAATTATAGTAGTATAAACCACATGGTCGATGTGGCTGAGAGGTTTAACTGGCATAAACTGTCTCTTCTGAGAGCGATCTTACTGGATCCTTGCACATACGGGTCATTTGGACTCAAATGTCGACTTCCCGTTTAAAACACCAACTACTGAGCGTAAAATTGCCTGATAAATCACCAACAGCCAATAGGGGCTGGAAGTGACTGCTACGTCCTGCAAACAATATGTAACTGAAAAGAACAAACAAAAGATGACACTATCTGCATACAGTTCTGGTTGTATGTTCACTAATGCGCGTGGTTATCGGCACAGTGGTCAAGTGTCCCTTTCACAGCAATGGCCAGATTTGATTTGTTAAAGAGACTGGCGGTCAGTGTGGCTGCGGGGTTAAAAGCCCTTGCGCTTTAACTTCCAGTCCGCTGAGGGCGGCTTAAGGGGATAGTTCCTTCATCGATCGGTTGAATGTCTACATTGACTTCCCTTTGCAGAAAGCAATGGCAAACTACTGAAAGTTAAAATTTGTCTGGAAAATCAATCTAGGGTTGGGGTTTGATGGCACCGAACTGCAAAGGACGTGCACTATTTTATTTGGAGTTCGCCTATTTGGTCAACATTAATAGATTATTAGGTTGGCACCGTATATCTGGAAAGAAAGATGCAGAGAATGTATTACTACCTAATATGTCTTTGCCTCTGGTACGTTTTGAAGTTTATACAAATTTATGTGTGTTTAATTTGTGTGGGTCTGCCTAACGTGCTTACGGATTGTAAGTAAAGAAGATGTCTTGTAATCGATATGTTTGTGCTAATTGACTATCGAGTGTTGTTAACTCTTAACATTAAAGGACGTGAAGTTGTCCATGTTTGATACTGGTTTTATTGCACCCTCTGAGTGGTCATATATGTTTAAGCTTAAACGTGATTATTACACGATTGCTTTCCTTCAATGATGTCACATAAACAGGAAGGAAAGAACGCTTGAAAGGAAAAATACAATGTGTTTACAACTAGCGTGATAATGAAACGATCAACATGTACGCCCCACAGCTTTTGCTGCGGAAAACAGATCATCTATGGGTGTGTGTAGTACGGTGTCGATTCTTAGATCAATCAATAGCGGTCATAATGATCGAATGGATAAGAGAGCTCGTTCTTAAGCTTCCGATTTGCTGCTGGCAAGGTAGCGGGATCAACCTATACACGGTCAGTTGGACTAAAATTTTGACTTCTCGTCCTTGACTTGGGGATGTAACTTGCAAGTACCTCTGAAGTCGGAGTGTATTCGTCTGATGACGAGGGACACTGGTAATTGGGAAAGCTAATCCACATGCTAAAATAAGTTAAATGCTACTAGAAATAGTAGCACATGTAGGTACTAAGCTTGAGTTCAAAGCGAGTGAACGCAAAAAAAAATAAACAACAACAACTAAAAGCAATCAATCTGTGAAGAAATAATTTAAAATGCGTATGTAAGTTACACGCTTACAATGGCGTGAGCTCAGATGGTCGAGGGTTCGATGGCAGCTCTCATCGTCCACTAAAGAAGTGAAAGGCAGACCACATATTCTTTCGTGCATTCAGGCCTATAACATTGTTATGTCGTACTACTTACTACTTCAAATATCCACAGCAGGCTTTAAGGGACTTTATTTAACCAGCTACAGTACCGGCTTCCTGTTACTGGCCCCTAAATTCTAGCTCTACGGTCTTAAATAGCTAGTTAAGAGTATTTATGTACTTCATCTATAGGATGACAATCAATACATTTTAATAGTGTCTCCTTTACTCTTATTGATTCTCTAGGGAATGTGTTTCTCCTTGTGTATAAATACGAAAAACATGGCTTCCGTCTGGGGGAGGCCTATAGGGAATTCCAAAGTCTAATTATCAAGACTGTCTATGTTTAGTACGCCTTCATTGTATCTCTGTGGATCACAACCCACTTTATTTATTTTTACTCTTCCCATTATGAATTATGTTTCCATTAGCATCACAGGAATTACATTGTCAGGGTTCTTACAGTCAAATGCCGTCCCCTCAATGAAGGTTGGATGCAAATGGTTCTCGGACATTAGTTCTCTCTCGCTTTAATTGTCCAAGCTGGTAGGCTGCTGTTTGATCGCTTTTTGTTTTTCATGTTTGTCTGCTTACTTGTGTAGTTGCTCTTGTTTTGTATCGGGACAGGAACACCGAACTGGTCCAAGGCTCATCCTTACTACATATGGGAAAATATGTCATTGTCGAACACGATGTAATTAAAATAATATGCAAGCCAAGCACTTTTGCACGGCATTGTGCACAGCTTAAGTCTTTTTTAAACCATATTACCTAACTCACATATGTCATCACACCATATGGTTTCATGCGCATATGGCCTTAAAAATAACCTATGTGCGCGGTTTGTTACGGGAAACATGAAGTTAAAAAATGTCACGGAATGTCATGTGTATAACGAATGCTTCTGCCGCTGTTTTTTCAATGGGTAATTTGCTTATTTAAAATAATGTTCCAAGTGTATGGAATTAAAGGTTACCAATTATGTCAATATTCCATAGCGATAATGAATTAAAGGGCATATCTGACCAGTGCTAATACCGGATCTGTGGCGAAGGAGGTTAATGACGCAATTCGTAATCCCGCATACCGCGTTCAAAATACAGCTGCAGGCTATTTGGAAGAAGACCGCCTTACGTTAGTTTTCATACAATGGAATAATTGTCGGTCTTACCGAAAGCAATGCAAGCTATTTAACGTAAACTTTCAATGAAATCGCAAACAATGCAAAAATGTTGGGGTTGACTGCGACGTCATGTAAAGGATGTGCAACTAAAACAGAAGTAAACTTGACCCTTCAGAAGTGACTTAGAGATTAGAGTTTCGAATTCCAGAGTACTAAAGTTTACAGTTTTTATGTTGTCTGGTGAACCAATAGATATTCACTTCTCCCTCTTCTATATTATGAATGGAATCAATACCTATGAATGGTATTTGTCATGGCATTTATATGATATTTATATGGTCTCAGTGATACTGGAGTGAATGGTATTTTCAGATAATGTAATATTATTTAGGTGTATATTATGCTAATGAAAACTAATTGTTATTCATATCAAGGAATTGATTGCATAATATTATAGTGTAAATTATCGTAGGGGTTAACGACGTTTAAATCAATATATATACTCTAGTTGCTTAAAATGCTTGTCTTGTTTATAGGTCTACTATAGCGAATGAACGAATGCATTAAGTTCGTCCCTGTTATACACATACAACAACCTAATCGACAAGGCAAATAAATATTGGAAAGTAAATAAAATTCGGAAATGAAATCTTACAATAAAATCAATATTTTAAAATTATAAATACATCAACTTTGTCTTACCCGGACCGATCGCTCTCATTTCCAGACATGACAACAAATTCTCAGCTATTCTCCAAACAGTCAATGGAAGTGTAACAACACCCGAGAACAGAACATCAATACTGGAATCACGATAGTTATTTGGCTACTGTCTGGTGTACCAACTCCCTGTTACCATACTATATAATTCACTCTCCCCTTTTCTGTATACAAACACCGCAGAAAATCAACAAAGCGTCACCGGAACACTGGCAGCAAACAGAATAGGAAAGCGACTGATCATTATTTTGCACTATCACAAATATGATGTATTAATTCCCATTTGACTCCATCTGTTAGTCTCTCTCCCCCAAGGCATGACAATGCAGAATGTGGCCTTTACAGGGCAGTAGCACGGTTCCTAGGGGGAGACAATTTATCAAGATCGACATTGATTCAGTCATGGTGACTGCAATTTCTGTAGTTTTTGTGCCGTGATGGTAGGGTGTGGGCATTCTAACAATTAGAAAATAACAGGTCACTTCTCGCAGCTGACATTTTATAACAGTGACATTGTCTGGCTATGATTTCAGACAAAATTTCAAGTAATAAACTTTCAGACTACTAGCTACTGCTGCTGCTGCTGCTGCTGCTGCTGCTGCTGCTGCTGCTGCTGCTGCTATTACTATTGCTGTTGCTGATCCTACTACTACTACTACTACTACTACTACTACTACTACTACTACTATTACTATTGCTGTTGCTGATCCTACTACTACTACTACTACTACTACTACTACTACTATTACTATTGCTGTTGCTGATCCTACTACTACTACTACTACTACTACTACTACTACTACTACTACTACTACTACTACTATTACTATTGCTGTTGCTGATCCTACTACTACTACTACTACTACTACTACTACTACTACTATTACTATTGCTGTTGCTGATCCTACTACTACTACTACTACTACTACTACTACTATTACTATTGCTGTTGCTGATCCTACTACTACTACTACTACTACTACTACTACTACTACTATTACTATTGCTGTTGCTGATCCTACTACTACTACTACTACTACTACTACTACTATTATTACTATTGCTGTTGCTGATCCTATTTACTACTACTACTACTACTACTATTACTATTGCTGTTGCTGATCCTACTACTACTACTACTACTACTATTACTATTGCTGTTGCTGATCCTACTACTACTACTACTACTACTACTACTACTATTATTATTGCTGTTGCTGATCCTACTACTACTACTACTACTACTACTACTACTATTACTATTGCTGTTGCTGATTGTGGCATAACGCAGCCAACATTATTCATTTTATCAACACATGCCGCAAAAAGAGGAAACAACATTAAAAGAAATCGACTTCACAAACGCAATTGGAGATTGGGACTTAAAACTTAACATCGAAACTGGAACTGAACAAGTGACAAATGACGTGGATTCTTAGAAGGATTTCATCAGACCAAGCTCGGAAAACCATTGGAAGGGAAAACCACCTGACCCGCCTTCGCGCCAGTGCATAATTAACATATATCCCTATTTCATCAGAAATGTTGATAAGCCCGCACTTTTGTCTGAACTCGCTCCATGGACGGATGTGAGAAGATTGTGTGACCAAAAATTCAATGGACAAGGCAAAAGTCTGGATCCGAGGTACGTTTGTTAGCCCTTGATTAGACTAAGAACCCGATGTATCAAGTATCAAGTAACGTAAACCCATGTTTGTGATGTCAATTGAAATGTATGATTATTAATTAAAACCTCAGAAATGTAAAAATGCTCGACTGTAGATTCTAATGACGCCAAGCCATTCCCGGGCAGAATATTCTCTTCGATGAAACTACAATCTCTGATATTCTTAGAGATAATTATTAACTTTAAGAAGTGCATTCCACTACTACATTCTATTCTAAACAACTGTGAGAAGTGATGATTCGAAAGCAATCTTGTGCATTTCACCAGAAACATTGTAAAAGATGCTATCACTATCTACAGCTGAAATGACAGTTCGTGTACTAGAACAAGTGCCTTGTTCTAAAACAGACTTATCTATGCCTATTTACGATCTAGAAAGCTGAAAGTGAAATCAATCTTTCCTTTCTCCTTTGTCTATAGAATTAATAGGGTTTGGCGAAATAAATATTTATATTTATGTCAAATTTAATTAGATAAGAGCACTTAGGAACTGCAATACATGAGAAAGTTGTGCTTCGCGGAACACCATCACGCGAAGTGAACTTAACTCATTACTCAACATAACTTAAAACACAACACCACTCAACACCACTCATCACCACACAACACAACACTCAACATCACAACAACAACAGGTAATGGAAGAGAGTTATTAGACACAAGAAGAAGAAGAAGTTAATTGGGAAAACACAGAGAATTATTTATACACAGTATAAACACCATTGAGTGGAAGAAATGTTATAAATGTATGTCATTTATTTACATGCATCTTGACACCTTCTCACTCTTGTCATTGTCTCACTGTACACGTTCACTGACCCAGGTCAAATGAAGACTTACATACAGCAAGAACAAGTTGATACAAGGCGTACACAGTGTGATAAACTCTGACCACCCCAAATTAACCCAACACTAGCTTAGAGAGAAAAAGAGGGGGAGGGGAACTAGTTCCTACTTCAGGAATTTAGATTTCTTTCGACCTACTTCTTAATTATTGTATTGGTAGGAATGTATATATTTATGTGAATACTCATCAGTGATCTTGGTGGCTACATACCAACAACCACCCAACACATCAGCAAACTAACCACCTAAATCAGACCTGAGAGAGGGAAGCCGAGAGAAAGAGATGAACCACAAGTGAGATGGAGGATGACTTCGCTATGAGCAGAGCATGGGGAGGCCTTCAGTGGAGCTATACGGGCAGACCTGAAGTGGATCCATCAGTCAATGGACCCTGGCTTACCTAATCTTCCAGTCACCAGGTTACATTTTCCTTGGTACACACCACACCCAATTTCAGGAAAATAATAGTTAATTGTTGATGCAACACTATCATACTTAATATGTACAACATCAAAATGTTTACTATGTTTTCACACTTGTTGACATCTCATATATTGATGCGTGTTATTGATTGTCTGGGACAATGGTCCAATGTGCAACTGTTCTATTACTTTGTGTAAATCACAATAGAGATGTATGTACTGACCAGAAGGCTCAGGCCAGTCAATAAATGATTAACATGAATTGACCTTCTGTTAATTTGTCAAGTTCAAACCTATCTGTCAACAACTTCTTTGTACATCATGTTGTCAAAATCTAATGTGATTGATTATGTGTTTGATTGTTAAAAGATAAATTAACTCATAATGACTTACTAAAATGGGGAAATAAAAAGACTCTAGACCTATCAACTGCTCAACATCCATGTTTTCTTCATCTAAATCAGGCTGAGAAAATTCTCCTGACTTTCCTCAGATTTGATAAACTAAAAGGGGGCTCCAGAGCTAAAGAATCATTGGAGAAGGGGCAGATTCCCAATTAGTAAATTACCATTCTTACCAGGGCCATAATCTATATCTCCTAGACAATACTTAACAAAACGAGGCCTGCAGATAACTCAAGGTTCATATTCTGGGGTTATTGAAGATAGAAGAGGATGGGGCTCTACATCTTTTGTTAGAGATGGGGCATGCACTACAGTGATCTCCCACTCCCTTCAAAAATATATGACATATTGTGGGCTAAGTCCTGGATGGTTCCCATATATTAACCTTTAAACAATCACCTAAAAATACATGAACACAGTTATCTTTAGATTTTGAACATTGTCATTTTCTAGAATGTTTAACAGATACCATGTGGGGTATTGATTGACAGCCACATGATATGAATGACATTTATAGATAAATAAGATAGGTGACTGATCTTTACTCCTGGAGAAGGGGCCATGTTCATATATTGCTTCTACTTCAGAAAGAGGTGCTCCAGGTGAAATATATAGTGTGTATCTACTCTACCAACACTACTTCTCTTCCAGAGAAGGTGTTCTATTCCTGTGAAGTCTGAACTTAACAGCATTTCATCAACCACCGGAAAATCTTATCCGTTGGGAAAACTCTGTCTAATTTCAGATTCTTTTCTTTACTAGGAATTAATTGTGGTTACTTCAGTGCCTGCTGCCTTTGGCTTTTCCAGCATTGACAGACAGACATAACATAGGGTGTTTTTAATATTGCACATGCTCTGTTGTATCTTTGCAGATCAGGGACTGACAAGCGTACGCGGATCAGACTAGCTGCAATTATATTGTTAATCAGAGCACAGCAATAAAATATAGACATGGCGGAAACTGCAAAGTTTAGAGCCCAAATAACAGAAACAGGTAGGGAATGCGGGTTAGATGGCCTTGAGCTGGCTAACTATGTTTCGGAGGCATTCGACAGAAGGGAAAGACTGCAAGCGGAATTGGCTCTCAAAGAAAAACAGCTTCAGGCTGAATTGGCTGAGAGGGAAAAACAGTTTCAAGCAGAATTGGAGGAGAAAGAGAAACGATTTCAGGCAGAATTGGAGGAGAAAGAGAAACGACTACAGGCTGAAATGGATGATAAGGAGAGAGAGCGTCAACACCAACTGGAGTTGAGGAGAATGGAGATTGAAGTGGAGATCCGGAGAATAGAGAAAGGGAGTGGTCCTACACCCTCAACCTCATCAGGATCGCCAGTGACAGAACCACCTCACGTCTCTCAACTTAATTCAGGAGCTATGTCATTTCCTCTGGACCCCTTTAATGAACAGACTGACCACATCGAAGGATTTTTATCACGATTCGAGGCAATGGCTGTCAGCTGTGGGCTTGAAGAAAGTAGATGGGCGACGAAGTTAGCGCAAGCCTTAAGATCCACGGCGTATGAAGTGTTCTCAAGACTCACTAGAGAGGAACAACAGAACTACACAACACTCAAGACGGCACTCTTGAGCCGATTCGAAGTGGACGCCGAATCTTATAAACTCAGGTTCAAAGCCGCAAGGAAGGAACCGGGTGAGAGCTACGCACAGCTAGTCGAAAGATTGAAGTCATACATACAAAGATGGACTTGCTTGGGAGGATTTGAGGAAAATTATGAAGGACTCCGTGAAATGATTATCATTGATCAGATCAAGGGGAAAATGCAGAACGAAATGAAGGCATTCCTAACCCAAAACGGGGCTGACCGCCTGGAAACTATAATCATCCTGGCAGAGAGATTTGAGAAATCTCAAAAGGAGATGGGAGGAAAGGGACGTTCGAACAACACCCCCTCTCAAAACAAAACTCCACAGCCAAAAGAGGGTGAAAACACTGTCGCCACCGGGAAAAAGGGGAAATCCCCGAAAAACACTCAACACTCAGTCCAAACAGCGCCGAAGGAGGACAAACCATTCTGTACCCATTGCAAAATTAAAGGTCACACATTTCAGAGTTGCAGAAAGAAGCCACCTCCACACACAGCGGCATGTTTGGCCAACCGAAAAGAGAGAAAAGTGAGCACTGGTGAAACGTCCAAACAGACACCTCATCAAGACACATCATCTCGTATTCCGGTTGTAGAATCCATCTTGCTAAATGGATTCCAAACGACCTGTTTATATGATACTGGATTATCATATGACTGTGTTGTTTCATCATCCTTGGTTCACCCTGAACAGGTGACAGAGGAAATAGTGGAATTGCAGGGACCACTGAAGAGTTCAACAAATATGTCTCTTCCAGTGGCAAAAGTGAACATAGCCTCGCGGTATGTCACCGGGACGATCAAGGCAGCAATCTTGGACGATCCGATATATCCTGTAATCCTCGGGTGTAGATTTATCGTTCTAGGAGAACCTGTTCAACCTGTGGCGATGGCGACCATGACCACTCGATCACAGGCAACAAAAACTCCAGAAACAACTACGCCAATCCCTCGAACGGAGGAACTGAAGAGGGCACAAGCAGCCGACAGCACCTTGGAACCCTGCTTCAGAAAACTGCCAAAATCACATTTACCTCTACGTAAAGGTGATCTGTTCATGAAGTCAGCACTTCTTTACAGAAAAGCAGGACGAGCTGGACAAGAGTTTAATCAACTTGTTGTACCAACTCAATACAGGACTCAGATCTTAGAGATGGGTCACAGTCTACCATTCAGTGGGCACATGGGTATCAACGCTACTACACAGCGGATTACCACTCACTACTTTTGGCCAGGGATGAACTCAGACATACAACGGTTTGTAAAATCATGCCCACAGTGTCAGAAAGTATCACCAAAACACCGGACACCACCGGCAATGTTGGGTGAATCGCCAATCACTGGAATTCCATTTGAGAAAGTGGCAGTAGACATAATCGGACCTCTCTCAGCAACGAAGAGGCGAAACCGATTCATATTAACGCTTGTGGACACAACAACCATGTGGGCCGAAGCAGTTCCTATGCCCAGCTGTGACTCCAAACACGTCGCTGATGCATTATTAGGAATATTCACACGTCTAGGATTCCCACAAAGGATCTTGACGGACAACGGTTCACAGTTTCGTGGTAAACTCATGGAAGAGACCTTCAGACTTTTTCATGCACGCCATATCTTCAGTTCACCATATCACCCTCAGTCAAATGGACTTGTGGAAAGGTGGAACGGGACATTGATTAGTATCCTGCGCAAAATTGCCCAGGAGAAGACAGAGGATTGGGACTTGTATTTACCCGCAGCTTTATTCGCTTACAGGGAAGTACCCCATCACTCAACAGGTTTTGCTCCAGCCACACTGTTGTTTGGACGACCAATCAAAGGACCACTGGAGGCGTTACTCCGAACGTGGACTGATAATACTACAGATGATACAGTCGTGACTGCATCAACATATGTTGCCGAGTTGAAAAATCGTTTACAACACAGTTGGAAACAAGCGAATGTCAATCTACGTCAAGCCAGACGAAGAATTGCTCGTAACTTCAACCGCAAGGCAAAGGATAGAGAGTTAGAGGTAGGAGAGAAGGTGATGTTGCTGCTTCCAACCAGTCAGAATAAGCTGCAAATCGGATGGAGAGGACCTTATGTAGTGACGGAGAAGATCTCACGTACCAACTACAGAATTTCAGTCAAAGGCAAGATGAAAGTATTTCACATAAACCTCTTGAAGAAATATCATGAAAGACCCTCAACCACCGAACCTGCACATTTGATGGCCATGAGTGTGGCTACTGAAGTCGAAGAAGGATCAACAATGGGAGTCGAGTGCCAACTGCAAGCCAAAGAGACCTTTAAGGATGTGGAAATCAATCCCAACTTAACAAAGGATCAGCAAAAGCAGATTAGGGAACTTATGGCAAAATATGCAGAAGTACTTACTGATAAGCCAGGAAGAACTGATTTGGAGGAATTTGACATGAAGTTAAATGACCCAGTGCCTGTGCGAGTCAAGACTTACCCAGTTCCTTATGCAAAGCAAAAGACTTTAGAGGAAGAAATACAACAGCTGCTCACCGCAGGAATAATCTCACCATCTGAATCACCTTACAGTGCTAGCGTCGTCTTATTGAGAAAGCCAAGCGGAGAACATAGATTGTGCATCGATTATCGACAGCTCAATGCTATAACTGAATTCCAAGCAGAACCTCTGCCGGATCAGAATAAACTCTTCACAGCACTCAACCGAGCTAAGTACTTTACTAGGATTGATCTCAGTAAGGGATATTACCAGATTCCTGTAAAACCGGAAGTTAGACCATGGTTAGCTTTCAGCACGCCTGGAGGACACTATGAGTTCAACGTTCTTCCATTCGGATTAAGTAATGCTCCCAGCGTCTTTGCACGTATGATGAGAAAATTACTTGACCCACTACAGCATCCAGACATCAGTCACTTCATGGATGACATCCTGATCGCAACTGAAACATTTGAAGAGAATGTAGAAACCCTGCATCTTTTGTTCAGGCGCCTCAGTGAAACTGGATTGACGGCTAGACCAAAGAAGTGTCAGATAGGATTCCAAGAATTGGACTTTCTAGGTCATAAGATATCTCATGGACTGATAACTCCACAAGAGGGAAATGTGGACAAACTCCAGAGAGCACCTCGTCCAAACACAAAGAAGGATGTAAGATCATTTGTATCCTTATGTGGATTCTATCAAAAATACATCAAGGACTTCAATACTCTGTGCGCACCTTTAACGGATCTTACCAAAAAGGGGAAACCAGAGAAAGTCACTTGGTCAGCTGACTGTGAGAGAGCTTTCACAGCACTAAAGCAGGCATTAACTGCTCATCCAGTCTTACATCTACCAGACCTCGACCAACCATTCGTGCTGCGCACCGATGCCAGTAACATAGGAATTGGGGCAACGCTGTTGCAGAGAAAGGGAGATGTACCATCAGAGCTATTCCCTGTAGCCTATGCTAGCAGGAAATTGAATGCAGCAGAGAGAAATTACAGTACTATCGAGAGAGAGTGTCTTGCGCTCGTATGGAGTGTACAGAAATTTCAAGCATACCTATATGGCAAACATTTCACAGTGCAATGTGACCATCAACCACTCATGTTTCTCGCAGCATCTAAGACTCTGAATGCCCGACTTATGAGGTGGTCGCTGCTTCTTCAACCTTACTCGTTCCAGGTTGAGTATGTTCCTGGGAAAATGAATGTGGGAGCGGACTTCCTGAGTCGACACCCAGTGCCTGATGAACCAGGTCAATCAGATGCAGAAGAGAATACAAGGGAGGACAAATGGGAACAGCTTGATAACTGAAAATGTTGGAAACATAGTTCCATACCATAGAACAATCTGGAGTGGGGCCATGTGGCATAACGCAGCCAACATTATTCATTTTATCAACACATGCCGCAAAAAGAGGAAACAACATTAAAAGAAATCGACTTCACAAACGCAATTGGAGATTGGGACTTAAAACTTAACATCAAAACTGGAACTGAACAAGTGACAAATGACGTGGATTCTTAGAAGGATTTCATCAGACCAAGCTCGGAAAACCATTGGAAGGGAAAACCACCTGACCCGCCTTCGCGCCAGTGCATAATTAACATATATCCCTATTTCATCAGAAATGTTGATAAGCCCGCACTTTTGTCTGAACTCGCTCCATGGACGGATGTGAGAAGATTGTGTGACCAAAAATTCAATGGACAAGGCAGTCTGGATCCGAGGTACGTTTGTTAGCCCTTGATTAGACTAAGAACCCGATGTATCAAGTATCAAGTAACGTAAACCCATGTTTGTGATGTCAATTGAAATGTATGATTATTAATTAAAACCTTAGAAATGTAAAAATGCTCGACTGTAGATTCTAATGACGCCAAGCCATTCCCGGGCAGAATATTCTCTTCGATGAAACTACAATCTCTGATATTCTTAGAGATAATTATTAACTTTAAGAAGTGCATTCCACTACTACATTCTATTCTAAACAACTGTGAGAAGTGATGATTCGAAAGCAATCTTGTGCATTTCACCAGAAACATTGTAAAAGATGCTATCACTATCTACAGCTGAATTGACAGTTCGTGTACTAGAACAAGTGCCTTGTTCTAAAACAGACTTATCTATGCCTATTTACGATCTAGAAAGCTGAAAGTGAAATCAATCTTTCCTTTCTCCTTTGTCTATAGAATTAATAGGGTTTGGCGAAATAAATATTTATATTTATGTCAAATTTAATTAGATAAGAGCACTTAGGAACTGCAATACATGAGAAAGTTCTGCTTCGCGGAACACCATCACGCGAAGTGAACTTAACTCATTATTCAACACAACACCACTCATCACCACACAACACAACACTCAACATCACAACAACAACAGGTAATGGAAGAGAGTTATTAGACACAAGAAGAAGAAGAAGTAGTTAATTGGGAAAACACAGAGAATTATTTATACACATTGTGAACACCATTGAGTAGAAGAAATGTTATAAATGTATGTCATTTATTTACATGCATCTTGACACCTTCTCACTCTTGTCATTGTCTCACTGTACACGTTCACTGACCCCACTGACACAACACTCAACATCACAACAACAACAGGTAATGGAAGAGAGTTATTAGACACAAGAAGAAGAAGAAGTAGTTAATTGGGAAAACACAGAGAATTATTTATACACATTGTGAACACCATTGAGTAGAAGAAATGTTATAAATGTATGTCATTTATTTACATGCATCTTGACACCTTCTCACTCTTGTCATTGTCTCACTGTACACGTTCACTGACCCCAGGTCAAATTAAGATTTACATACAGCAGGAACAAGTTGATACCAGGCGTACACAGTGTGGTAAACTCTGACCACCCCATATTAACCCAACACTAGCTTAGAGAGAAAAAGAGGGGAGGGGAACTAGTTCCTATTTCAGGAATTTAGGTTCTTTTACCTACTTTTAAAAGATTGTATTGGTAGGAATGTATATATTTATGTGAATACTCATCAGTGATCTTGGTGGCTACATACCAACAACCACCCAACACATCAGCAAACTAACCACCTAAATCAGACCTGAGAGAGGGAAGCCGAGAGAAAGAGATGAACCACAAGTGAGATGGAGGATGACTTCGCTATGAGCAGAGCATGGGGAGGCCTTCAGTGGAGCTATACGGGCAGACCTGAAGTGGATCCATCAGTCAATGGACCCTGGCTTACCTAATCTTCCAGTCACCAGGTTACATTTTCCTTGGTACACACCACACCCAATTTCAGGAAAATAATAGTTAATTGTTGATGCAACACTATCATACTTAATATGTACAACATCAAAATGTTTACTATGTTTTCACACTTGTTGACATCTCATATATTGATGCGTGTTATTGATTGTCTGGGACAATGGTCCAATGTGCAACTGTTCTATTACTTTGTGTAAATCACAATAGAGATGTATGTACTGACCAGAAGGCTCAGGCCAGTCAATAAATGATTAACATGAATTGACCTTCTGTTAATTTGTCAAGTTCAAACCTATCTGTCAACAACTTCTTTGTACATCATGTTGTCAAAATCTAATGTGATTGATTATGTGTTTGATTGGTAAAAGATAAATTAACTCATAATGACTTACTAAAATGGGGACATAAAAAGACTCTAGACCTATCAACTGCTCAACATCCATGTTTTCTTCATCTAAATCAGGCTGAGAAAATTCTCCTGACTTTCCTCAGATTTGATAAACTAAAAGGGGGCTCCAGAGCTAAAGAATCATTGGAGAAGGGGCAGATTCCCAATTAGTAAATTACCATTCTTACCAGGGCCATAATCTATATCTCCTAGACAATACTTAACAAAACGAGGCCTGCAGATAACTCAAGGTTCATATTCTGGGGTTATTGAAGATAGAAGAGGATGGGGCTCTACATCTTTTGTTAGAGATGGGGCATGCACTACAGTGATCTCCCACTCCCTTAAAAAATATATGACACTGATCCTACTACTACTACTACTACTACTACTACTACTACTATTACTATTGCTGTTGCTGATACTACTACTACTACTACTACTACTACTACTACTACTATTACTATTGCTGTTGCTGATCCTACTACTACTACTACTACTACTACTACTACTACTACTACTACTACTACTACTACTACTATTACTATTGCTGTTGCTGATCCTACTACTACTACTACTACTACTACTACTATTACTATTGCTGTTGCTGATCCTACTACTACTACTACTACTACTACTACTACTACTACTACTACTACTATTACTATTGCTGTTGCTGATCCTACTACTACTACTACTACTACTACTATTACTATTGCTGTTGCTGATCCTACTACTACTACTACTACTACTATTACTATTGCTGTTGCTGATCCTACTACTACTACTACTACTACTACTATTACTATTGCTGTTGCTGATCCTACTACTACTACTACTACTACTACTACTATTACTATTGCTGTTGCTGATCCTACTACTACTACTACTACTATTGCTGTTGCTGATCCTACTACTACTACTACTACTACTACTATTACTATTGCTGTTGCTGATCCTACTACTATTACTACTACTACTACTACTACTACTACTATTACTATTGCTGTTGCTGATCCTACTACTACTACTACTACTACTACTACTACTACTATTACTATTGCTGTTGCTGATCCTACTACTACTACTACTACTACTACTACTATTACTATTGCTGTTGCTGATCCTACTACTACTACTACTACTACTACTACTATTGCTGTTGCTGATCCTACTACTACTACTACTACTACTACTACTACTACTACTACTACTACTACTACTACTACTATTACTATTGCTGTTGCTGATCCTACTACTACTACTACTACTACTACTACTGCTACTACTACTACTACTACTACTAGTGTAATCCAAGTCGTTGCAGGCGTGATGTGCCAAATAATGAAATGGATACACCCTATTTTTTCCGCAGATTTAAAGTTAAAATACGGGTCCTGCATACCTAATTGAATCTGGCGTTGGAGAGGGGAGCAGAGCTCCACCATACAGTCCCCATGAAAATGATACTACGGTACCGGGTATGAAGGAAAGTCCCTACACCAACTTCACTCCGATAAATGCAAATCCATTTTTTGGGGGTCAAAGGACGTTCACGTCAGTGCTCCGGACAATTATTTCTTGGGATTCGCCACCCATCCAATCACCCACCCACCTAAGAACCAAATAAAAATAGATAGACAGCACTACCCTGTTAAGTTAAAAGTTAGTTGCATATCCTTTACATAACGTCACAGTCAACCCTAAACAATTTTTTGCCTGGTTGTGATTTCTTTGCAAGTTTCTGTTCGGTAATTTGCCATTGTTTTCTGAACGACCGGAACTCATACCATTGTATGAAACCCAATGCAAGGCGGTCTGCCAAATCGCCCGCAGCTGTGTTTCGAACGCGGTATGCAGAATTATGAATTAAATCTGTAACCCCTTTCACTTGTAACTACCATGTAGTCATATAAAATACTACATTTTCTACAATGCGGTCCAAATCTAGGGCCATCAGACCTGAAGGTGAATATACTGCGCCACTGTGACTTTCATATAGAAATCATCTCATCTCATCTCATCATGTTCCTTCTTGCACCTTGCGGTGTCGAGGTGAAGTATAAACATCGTGAGAGTGCCCGATTATGGGCTCATATAGAAATATAGTAGCCTATATCAGGAAACATGTTATTAACTCTGTGTTAGAGATGAATAAGGACGCTTTTGTGATACTGCTGGTGGAATATTAATCTTTCCCGAGGCATGCTGGTCATTTCTTAGGCATGTCTCATGGGAACACGATCCGTCCAAAATTGGAGAACATCGTTCTGAGCCTGCTGGCAATTATTCCCGCTAATGTTATTTATGTGTGCGTCGAGCAGATACGTCACTTAAAATGCTGGTAATCTAACGAGAACGATTGAATGTATTAAAAGGGGAATCATGTAGTAGAACATTTTAATAAATAGCATACGTCGACCATACTCTGCCTCCGGGAAAGACACTGAGATCAGGTTTCTGACAGTCTGTCATCATGGCATGGAAACATTAGCAAAGATTGTGATATATATATATATATAAATATATATATATATATATATATATATATATATATATATATATATATATATATATATATATATATATATATATATATATATATATATATATATATTTGTGTGTATGTATGTATGTATGTATGTATGTATGTATGTATGTATGTATGTATGTATGTATGTATGTATGTATGTCCTTTATGCGTTCGCGAACGGTCCAACCGATTGAGATGAAATTTTCTACACGTTTTCCTTTCATTCCTGTGCAACCAACTGTGATAGTTTTATCTATCAGCTATCAGCTATTACTTTCCTAAAATTTAATTTTGTAATTACATGACTGAACATAAGAAAATATAAAAATATATGACAAAAAGGGATATAACTTTTAGTACCATTGTTATATCTTAAGTTACGTCCCCTGGCTATAGATTAAATGAGTTGATTGACGATGAATTAAATGAGATGCTCCACATAGATAGATAGATAGATAGATAGATAGATAGATAGATAGATAGATAGATAGATAGATAGATAGATAGATAGATAGATAGATAGATAGATAGATAGATAGATAGATAGATAGATAGATAGATAGATAGATAGATAGATAGATAGATAGATAGATAGATAGATAGATAGATAGATAGATAGATAGATAGATAGATAGATAGATAGATAGATAGATAGATAGATAGATAGATAGATAGATAGATAGATAGATAGATAGATAGACAGACAGACAGACAGACAGACAGACAGACAGACAGACAGACAGACAGACAGACAGACAGACAGACAGACAGACAGACAGACAGACAGACAGACAGACAGACAGACAGACAGACAGACAGACAGACAGACAGACAGACAGACAGACAGACAGACAGACAGACAGACAGACAGACAGATAGATAGATAGATAGATAGATAGATAGATAGATAGATAGATAGATAGATAGATAGATAGATAGATAGATAGATAGATAGATAGATAGATAGATAGATAGATAGATAGATAGATAGATAGATAGATAGATAGATAGATAGATAGATAGATAGATAGATAGATAGATAGATAGATAGATAGATAGATAGATAGATAGATAGATAGATAGATAGATAGATAGATAGATAGATAGATAGATAGATAGATAGATAGATAGATAGATAGATAGATAGATAGATAGATAGATAGATAGATAGATAGATAGATAGATAGATAGATAGATAGATAGATAGATAGCATAGATAGATAGATAGATAGATAGATAGATAGATAGATAGATAGATAGATAGATAGATAGATAGATAGATAGATAGATAGATAGATAGATAGATAGATAGATAGATAGATAGATAGATAGATAGATAGATAGATAGATAGATAGATAGATAGATAGATAGATAGATAGACAGACAGACAGACAGACAGACAGATAGACAGACAGACTAGACTAGACTAGATAGACAGATAGATAGATAGATAGATAGATAGATAGATAGATAGATAGATAGATAGATAGATAGATAGATAGATAGATAGATAGATAGATAGATAGATAGATAGATAGATAGATAGATAGATAGATAGATAGATAGATAGATAGATAGATAGATAGATAGATAGATAGATAGATAGATAGATAGATAGATAGATAGATAGATAGATAGATAGATAGATAGATAGATAGATAGATAGATAGATAGATAGATAGATAGATAGATAGATAGATAGATAGATAGATAGATAGATACATACATACATACATACATACATACATACATACATACATACATACATAGATAAATCCCCGCCAGAGCCTGGGCGAAGCCGGGGCCGGTCAACTAATATTTATCAAGGGGACTTAACATAAGAAAAGTTATTTCAAGGGTCATAACTTTTAATAACATCACTATTATTTTATGTATAGATTGTTGCATTGTTTTCACAGATTTATAAACCCTTTTTTATAGTTATTTATAGGCATATGAGTTATAATATATAGTGATATAATCTTTAAGGCATTTTCATAATAATTATCATAAAAGTAATGCATCTATTTAAATAGTGAAAATTTTCGAACACATCTTTTTATGTTTTTAAAACCAGTGTTCATTAAAAATAATGGATTTATTTTAGATACGTCAGAATTTTACTTTTTTCGGAGTGGAACTTTTGAAGTAATCGAAGCATTTGTATTTTTCGTTCGCTTGGTAGAGAGAAGGTCCAGTACACAATTAAATGGGTATATTCTCGATTTTGTTTTTGTTTTAAAAAAAAAGTTGGCCGCGTGTGTGTCAACATCACATTTTTCATTCAATGTTGTGGGTGTGCATACCTTATGCATACCTTACACGCAGCACGCCTGTTAAAATGCAGGTTTTTGTTTTTTTTTGTCTAAAAAAAGAAGAAGCCTATCCTTTGAAGTACCCAGCATTTACGTTTAGTAGTTTCAGGTTGCCCTTTTTCTTTTGGCCATGTACCATATTTCAATATCCTCTACTATATATGTAGACAATATTTGTTTGTGTGTGTGTGCCCTTTATCAGATTCAGATGAAATGCAATAGTTAGTTAAAAATCTAATTTTCTATTTTAGTGAAAGAGAGCACATGGTGTCTGGAAGGACATTCTTAAGTTAATTTTGTGTGTGTTGTTCATACTTTATGCATACCTTACACGCAGCACGCCTGTTAAAATACTGTTAAAATGCGGGGTTTTTTCCCCCCCAAAGATTTATAAACTCTTTGTCTATAGTTATTTACAGGCATATGAGTTATAATAAATAATGATACAATCTTTAAGGCATTTTCATAATTATCATAAAAGTAATGCATCTATTTAAATAGTGAAAATTTTCTAACACATCTTTTTATGATTTTAAAACCAGTGTTCATTACAAATAATGGATTTATCTTAGACCGCTAGGAGTGGGCGAAGCCGGGCCGAGTCAGACAGACAGACAAGCAAGCAGACAGACAGACAGATAGATAGATCCCCGCCAGGGGCTGAGCGAAGCCGGGCCGGGTCAGACAGACAGACAGACAGATAGATAGATAGATAGATAGATAGATAGATAGATAGATAGATAGATAGATAGATAGATAGGTAGGTAGGTAGATAGATAGATAGATAGATAGATAGATAGATAGATAGATAGATAGATAGATAGATAGATAGATAGATAGATAGATAGATAGATAGATAGATAGATAGATAGATAGATAGATAGATAGATAGATAGATAGATAGAGAGATAGATACGTACATAGATAGATAGATAGATAGATACGTACGTATGTACGTACGTACGTACGTACACGCACGCACGCAGGCAGGCACGCACGCACGCAGGCAGGCAGGCAGGCAGACAGGCAGGCAGGCAGGCAGACAGACAGACAGACAGACAGACAGACAGACAGACAGACAGACAGACAGACAGACACACATACATACATACATTCATACATACATACATACATACATACATACATACATACATACATACATACATACATACATACATACATACATACATACATACATACATACATAGATCCCCGCCAGAGCCTGGGCGAAGCCGGGCCGGGCAGCTAGTCTATATCTATAAAACAAAGTGTATGTATATATGTATGTAAATATGTATGTCCTTTATTTGTTCGCGAACGGCCCATCCGATTGAGATGAAATTTTCTACACGCCTTCCTTTCATTCCAGAGCTGTCAACTGTCATAGTTTTTTTTTCTTCTTCCTCCTCCTCCCCCCTCCCCCTCCCAAAATACGTACGTAAATATATGATGATGATGATGAAAGAATCCCCGAACCAAAACGCTAGGGAAAGGGAAGAAAATGACGTGACTACACAGAATCGTCACACGGCAATCATCATCATCAAGTGCCGTGCCGGCTGGCGTAGGCGTTCATGGCTCTCCGTAGATCTCAGTCTTTGGTTTTTTGGATCAACTCTGCTGCTGATATTCCTCCATGCCACGGCAATATCAATAACAATTCATCTTTTTATGTGTAAGGAAGTTATCTACAGTCGTGTAGAAGGGAAGAACTAGACGAGTATGAATTCGGAATGGCGAACTCTCTCCTCCTCTCTTCTCCTCCCTCCTCCTCCCTCTACCTCCTCCCTCCACCTCTTCCTCCTCCCTCTCATCCCTCTCCCTCCTCCTCCCTCCTCCTTCTCCCTCTTCCTTCTCCCTCTTCCTCTCCCCTCCTCCTCCATCCTCCTCCCTCCTACTCCCTCCGCCTCCTCCCCCTCCTCCCTCATCTTCCCTCCTCCTCCCTCTCCCTCCTCATCCCTCCTCCTCATCCTGCCTCACTCCTCCTCCTCCTGCCTCCTTCTCCCTCATCATCCTCCCTCCTCCTTCTCCCTTCTTCTCCCTCTTCCCTCTTCCTCCTCCTACCTCCTCCCTCTACCTCCTCCTCCTCCCTCCACCCTCCTCCTCCCTTCTCCTCCTCTTCCTCCTCCCTTTCCTTCCTCCTCCTCCCTCTACCTCCTCCTCCCCCTACCTCTTTCCTCCTCCCTCCTCCTCCTCTTCCACCTCCCTTTCCTTCCTCCCCTCCTCATTCTCCCTCTTTCCTCTCCCTCCTTCCTCCTCCTCCTTCCTTCTTCTCCCTCTGCCTCCTCCCTCCTCCTCTCCCCTCCTCCTCCCTCCTCCTCCTTCTCCTCCTCCCTCCTTCTCCCTTCTTCTCCTCCTCTCCCCTCCTCCTCCTACCCTCTTCCTCTTCCCCTCCTCCCTCTCCCTCCTCCATCCTCCTCCTCCCTCTTCCTCCTCCTCCCTCTTCCTCCTCCTTCCTCTTCCTCCTCCTTCCTCCTCCTCCCTCTTCCTCCCTCTCCCTCCTCCATCCTCCTCCTCCCTCTTCCTCCTCCTTCTTCCTCCTCCTTCCTTCTCCTCCCTCCTCCACCCTCTTCCTCCTCCTCCTACCTCCTCCCTCCTCCTCCTCCTCCTTCCTCCTCCTTTCCTCCCTCCTCCTCCTCCCTCTACCTCCTCCCTCCTCTCCACTCTTCCTCCTACCCTCTTCCTCTTCCCCTCCCCCTCCTCCCTATCCCTCCTCCTCCCTTCACATTCCTCCTCCTCCCTCTTCCTCCTCCTCCCTCCTCCTCCTCATCCCTCCTTCTCCCTCCTCCTCCTTCTTCCTCCCTCCTCCTCCTCCTCCCTCCTCCCCCTCCTCCTTCCTCCTCCTCTCCTCTCCTCCTCCTCCTCCTCCTCCTCCTCCCTCTACCTCCTCCCTCCTCCTCCCTTCACATTCCTCCTCCTCCCTCTTCCTCCTCCTCCCTCCTCCTCCCTCTCCTCCTCCCTCCTCCTCCCTCTACCTCCTCCTCCCTTCACATTCCTCCTCCTCCCTCTTCCTCCTCCTCCTCCTCATCCCTCCTTCTCCCTCCTCCTCCTTCTTCCTCCCTCCTCCTCCTCCTCCTCCTCCCCCTCCTCCTTCCTCTCCTCACTCCTCCTCCTCCTCCTCCTCCTCCCTCTACCTCCTCCCTCCTCCTCCCTTCACATTCCTCCTCCTCCCTCTTCCTCCTCCTCCCTCCTCCTCATCCCTCCTCCTCCCTCCTCCTCCTCTCTCCTCCTCCCTCCTCCTCCTCCCTCCTCCTCATCACTCCTCCTCCCTCCTCCTCCTTCTTCCTCCTCCCTCCTCCTCCCTCCTCCTTCCTCCTCCTCCCTCCTCCCCTCCTCCTCCTCCTCCTCCTCCCTCTACCTCCTCCTCCTCCCCTCTACCTCCTCCTGCCTCCTCCCTTCACATTCCTCCTCCTCCCTCTTCCTCCTCCTCCCTCCTCCTCCTCTCTCCGCCTCCCTCCTCCTCCTCCTCCCTCTACCTCCTCCCTCCTCCTCCCTTCACATTCCTCCTCCTCCCTCCTCCTCCTCCCCTCCTCCTCTTCCCTCCTCCTCCTCCCCCTCCTTCTCCTCCTTCTCCCTCCTCCCTCTTCCTTCTCCCTCCGCCTCCTCCCTCTTCCTACTCTCTCCTCCTCCTCCCTCCTCCTCCCTCTCCCTCCTCCTCCCTCTCCTCCTCCTGCTCCCTTCTCCTCCTGCGTTCTCCTCCTCCCTCCTTCTCCCTCCTCCTCCCTCTTCCTCCTCCCTCCTCCTCGCCTCCTCCTCCACCCTACTCCTCCCTCCTCCTAATCCCTCCTCCTCCCTCCTATTCCTCCTCCCTCCTCCTAATCCCTACTCCTCCCTCCTCATAATCCCTCCTCCTCCCTCCTATTCCTCCCTACTCCTCCTGTCTCCTTCCTCCTCCTCCCTCCTCTTCCCTCCTCCACCTCCCTCTTCCTCCTCCCTCCTACATTTACCCAAGACAGACAGACAGTCAGACAGATAGTCGGGAACGGGATCTTATATGACTACTTATATAATTTAAATGAGATGCTCTCCACCATGGGCTGGGCCGGGTCAGACAGACAGACAGATAGATAGATAGATAGACAGACAGACAGACAGACAGACAGACAGTCGGGAACGGGAACTTATATGACTACTTATATGAATTAAATGAGATGCTCCCCACCAGGTGTTGGGCGATGCCAGGCCGGGTCAGACAGACAGACAGATAGATAGTCGGAACGGGAACTTATATGACTACTTATATGAATTAAATGAGATGCTCCCCATCAGGGTCTGGGCGAAGACGGGCCGGGTCAGACAGACAGACAGACAGACAGACAGTCGGTAACGGGAACGGGAACTTATATGACTACTTATATGAATTAAATGAGATGCTCCCCAAAAAGGACTGGGCGAAGCCGGGCCGGGTCAGCTAGTATATGTATATATATATATATATATATATATTATAAACCAGTCTTGTGTAGCACTAACTCAAAAGAGAGCAAAGAAAGGAAAGATAATCAACATTAACGTAAAACGGACTTCAATTATAACCGATGCTGTAGAAGCAGGTTGAACGAGGTCGAATTTTTTTCCGTACGTATAGAATTGAATGGAGAAGCATGAACGTCCAAGCAAGCTGATCAAGGCCGAAGATGACTGGTTGGTTTATTTTGTTTCAGTCCAGACATTAGTGTTGTGTTGTCTGATGACACCAAACACTGCAAGCAGGTGACATTGAGTTGCTTGGGTATCTATTAAATGTCTCTATAAGACAGTATTTCTGTGTGTGATCTTGCAATTGTTAGAATCTCGGAAAGGGGGGGAGGGGGGGGGCGCTTTTTCAACATATATTTGCATGTATTGCTCAGTTGGTTATTTTGTCATTGTTATCTATACTTGTTTTGGAATCTGTTGCTATTTAATTGTCCTTACAATGGTGATCATTTAGATTATATGCTGCACCTGTATTGATTCCGAGCTAACGACTTCAACCACTCCACCGGTCAGCTGGAGTAAGATGTGTTTTTTTCTCCCGTCTTTGACTTGACGTAAATCACAAGTATCTTTGAAGTCAGTGTGGGTTGGCCTGATTGCGAACGACAGTCCAATGCACTAGATATAGTAGCAGTGTATGGACTACGCTTAGGTTCAGAGCGAGCGCAAACAAGCTACACCTGGTTCTCCTTATATGGTCGATATTTGACCAATAGGGAAGATTATATCTCCCTTCAGTGTTCATCTGCACAGACTGAAGGTTATTATACAATGAAGATCTCTGTATTTGCTAAACGGGTACTGCCCGTGGGTTGTAAAATGTTAGGCCTTCACATATAATAGGCTATGGCATATTAAGATAGGCTGATCAGATACCGACAACATCACATTTCTTAATCATGAAAATCTAAGGAAATTATGTCAGTGGTCAGCTACCCGTGATTTAAGATAGGGTTGGTGTCATAGGTGACAAAGACACTGTACCCTTCTAGGATGATTGTAATAGCAATTTGTGGCAAGTACAGAAATTCAGGTGTCTAGGCATATGGATAATAGCAGATAACAAATGTTTCACAGATGTTTAAAAAAAAACATGATAGAACCAGCAAAGACAGCATTACATAATATGAAGAACATCGTGTGCAATAAATTCATGTCATTGGAGGTCAGAAAATAAAGGATTTTTGCGTGATACATAGAACCAGTTTTTACATAAGAATGTGATTCCCAGATAGATGGTAAACAAGCCACAAAACAAATTCAGTGAGACCCCAGAGATATGGTTTTGCAGAAGAATACTGATAATTTCAGGACAGGCAAAATGTGTATTCTAATAATTTTGAAAAAAGCAAAATCACAAATAGAATGTATCACATACGAGGAACAGGCAATTAAGAGAAGACACTAACTAAAACATATTGTGGCAACTTGCACGATCTGGGGGAAAGTTCATGAAGTGAGACCCCATGAGAGATTCTAGACAGATGTTTGTTTTGACAAGGAAAGATCTCCGCACACCAGATATGAATGCTGTTGGAGATCGTAAGATGTGAAGATGCTTGATCGCCCACCCTAATCGGCTATGTACTTGATGAATGAATGGGGAGAACGTACTATGGTGGTAAGAATACATATTTACCAAGCCTACGGTACGAGTTCAAGCCATAGTAGTAGGAGGATTCCTTTTTTGTTTGGTCATCGATCAGTTCAGCTAGGGATAGACGCTCGCCTGCAGACCCCCTTGTCAAGGGGTCGATCCACATCTTGGCGGATTCAAATTTTTAACATTGACCTGGGCTTTCAGAATGACTCAGCCTAAAATAGATACCAGGAAATGTCTTCGGAAGTAAAGACGGCCGACTTGATACTAACCACATCACCCGCTGAGTGTCGATTGGTCCTTAAATGTAGGGATCTAGAACCATAAGCATAGTACGAGTTAAGGCGTTTAAAGGGGTATAATACTTTACTTACTCACAGTTCTGAGGTCGCAAAGGTTCATCAAATACGTACCGGATTAGTTTTAGAATTGTTTGAGAAATGACTGGGAAGTACAGGTGATGAGAAAGGAAACGGACCATCTACTTGTACTTAGGCCCAGACGGTAGTATTACGTTTAGGACTACCTATTGTTTTAAACTGTTGATACGCCCTACCACAAGCCTTCATCAGATTTGATTCTTTGCAGTATCGATCAGTTGCCCTCCAGGTGAAAAAAACAATCGACCTTTCTTGTTATTGCAACCAACCAACAGTTGACTGGATTCTTTGTTGTCAAGCTCACGTTATTCTTTGATGCTATCTAAACATATTACCATTTGGATAATTCCATGACAGTTTTTGCTGCACCTCTAGCGTTGCCATGAGACCTTAATCAACATCAGGGGACATTGTATAGTACTCGTAAATGCACAAAGATACGATCGATAATTTACGCCTATTTAAACAATGTTTGTCTTCACATAAAAACTGTTACGATCACATAAACATCACGATTATTATGTAGCGAGTCCTACACAGATAATCACTTCCATCACGGCCGGCCAAAAATAGTCTCGACACGATGCCATACATGTTTGTGTCCAAGGTTTAGGCAGCATCATGTGCCCGGCTGCAGGTCCGCGTGGTCGAATGGGTAAAAGTGCGTGTTCTTAAACGTCCGTTGTGCTGATACCGATGTAAGCTGTTCGACCCCAACACCGGACAGCTGGACTAAAATGACCTGACGTACTTAACTTGAGGACGTAAACTACAAGTACCTCTGAAGTCGGAGTGGGTTCGCCTGAAGGCGAGGGACACTGTTAATAGGGAAAGCTAACCCACACGCAAAATACACACCATTACTACTATAAATAGTGTGTATGGACTACGCTTGAGTTCAAAGCGAGCGAGCGCCAAAAACAATGTGTCCCGTCTTCGTGCTAGTCGACCTCTGCCTTTTCTTCCGGGAAGCATGTCTTCAATCACCTGTTCTATTCAAGTCACTGCCACCTTTAGTATAGCCAAAGTACTTCGGTGTCCAACGCATGATGTTATTTATAAGTCCGTTTTCTTAGATGTTCACATTTTCTAAAAAGAAACAAGTGTAAAGTAAAGGAACCTTTTACCAGCCCTAAGGCATATGGTGCTAGAGCCATGTTTGTATATACCAAACGGCCCTTGCAAGGCGATTTGGTCAATATCACCCCGGACATACAGATGTAAGGTCGGTATTTTACGTCTTCTGTGTCTGAGGTATTCTAAGGCATTGCTACCAGCACATACGTGCCTTATATTATCTGTTCATGATCAAATGAAGCCGTTGTTGTGAAGTGTTCCTCCTGATAGATCGGTGATCTGGGGTAGATAAGTTTCAGACGCGTTGATATCCTAGGGTTAGAGTTCATTCTACTCAATTCAAGTCATGGTCGAGCATCATGGACATACTCCAGTCTGGCTAAGACAAGAAGGATCGACCATTATGTCGTCCGTGATGCGATCTGGCTAGGGCTATAGACTTTGCACGCTACGAGGCCGTCATATCTTCACTGCAATCATCATCATTGACTGCAGTCAATCGATGCGCAAGTGCTGAGAACTAACTCTGTAGCATACACCGTATGAATGTGTTACTTGCCTCTCTCGGTGGAATTAATTCATTACTAGATCGTCATGTTTTACAAAACTGAACAAGGTGAGCCGAAGGTGTCCTACAATAAACAACAACAATAACATCAATAACAACAAAAACAACAAATATCAATAACAACAACCTATAACAATAATACCAACATCGCTAATACAACAATAATACCAGCTTCAACAACAACAATAACCACATGCCGTGTCTTTAATTATATTGTTCGAAATACAGGAAGTTATCATATAACCCGCGATTTTATAACGTGAACTCATTCAAAGGTGACTAATAAATTATGAAACAAACGCAAGGATATGTTCTGGTATCCATACGAGATTCCTGCTGAGACAAACACAAAGTGATGACAGAAATTACCGATCATACCGCACTGTACAATAGAGTCGCCAATAATTATAAGGATCGCCCATTATTAGACACGTGGAAACAGTTCACTTGAGTTGACAGTGTGCGTTATTCTAGAATAGTGTTGGTAATTAGAAGATCATTATTGTAATACAAGGTCGTGTAAAGACCACCATTTATTGCATTCGTGGAACAAGGAAAGAAACAGACACTTGCTATGAAAAAGGAGGACGTTGGCAAAGCTGGATTTACTTAGTAAGACGATTGAAAGGACACATCTACATCCAGTGTTATGGCCTGTCGTCAGATTGTTACGATCATCATCGCCGTGGTCATCAGAGGATAGGTGGAGGAAAAGGTGAAGAAGTTAACAATAAAGAAGAGGAAGAAGAATAAGAAAAAATATGAAGAGGAGGAAAGCAATACTAGTCCTTGCTAACCCATATCAATACTACATAAGTAGCGACAGAGACATCGATCAGCAAAGTATATATTCTCATTCAAAGTGAACTGCAATTCGATTTCAATGATGTATCTGTTTATGTGATTATTAGCTATTTATTACTAATGTCACAGTAATTCCATTACTGTCAGGTGCACATTCTATTTAATGTGTCTGTAACAAGCTACGTGGAGGGTCCCAAATAGCCCGGTCACAATGTTTAATTAATCTTCTATAGCCCTGGCTGGAATAGGTCTTTACCTGCCAACCCTCCTCCGTTTTCCCTGGACTCACTGTCACGCTTCCTTTCGACCTAGGGACCTATTTCCTGCAGTGTTCTTCTGGCTGACACATAAATAACATGGCAGTCGTAAGAACAACTTGGAAGTAATTTTATTAACCTAATCAAGAACAGCACAGGAACACATAAAGGCAGATAAACAGATAGATCTACACAGACACTACACTGGTAAAGTTTTGACACAGAGCCTCCAGTCACCACAGTCACAGGTCCAGCTTCAGATACTGTCTGATCTGTCCAGATATATCTCACCAAAGATGTCAGAATCTCCTTCCTTCTCCAGCAACTGGTTGTAGATTCCACCGGCTTTTGTAGAATCCAAGCGACTGGTGTGTTGAGGACTTCTGTTCATTGCCACATGAAGTAATTCGGCACCAGGTCTTCACTGACCTATGAAAAGCTTTACGGTTGCAGATACGGTGAGGTGTTCGTGGAGGGATAATGGATGGGTGCCTTTTAATGTCTGGTATAAAATGAGTATGCAAGAAAATCACTCTTAGGCTCCCTCCAGACAACAACTGCTCTCAGGCGTATGTTGTTGAAAAAAAACCGGCAATGCACCAGTCATGCAAAATGTTCTTGCCTCAAGACCTGCACCTTGTCTCCGTTTCAGAGTTAAACACACCAAACCCTGAGTTGGCCTCGTCGGACATATTGGCGTTAGCCTAGAAGCACTGGTGATAATGTCCGTTAGAAGACATATTCACTTCTCATAGAAGAAGACCCTTTCAAAATGTCTTAGTAGTAGTTGCACTTCTGTCGTTATCTTTAATTAACTTTGACAAGTTGCAACTTGCAAACGGTACTTGTTTGCCCGGCCATCAATTGACCAGTAGTCGCACCAGTGCACATTTGACGCAAGGCGCGCCTTCGGGACTACCCGAAAGGAAAGACAATTATATACTCGCTCCATGTAAAGATTGTGGTATGAAGATAACCCAAAGAACCATCTTTCATGGAGAATTGAGCGAATAAAGAACTGAGAGCTTCCGAAAGCCGGTTCCCCTTGTTTACCAAGAATAACAGAATACATAAGGACATGGGCCACTGGCGTTTCGCTACATAGGCCCCCTCTTAAGAAAGTCGAACCCGACGACTTTCTACTGTCAGTGGTTCTGTTCGAATGACCCCACCCTCACATTCAACCATAGGATGCCGTGATAGGAAATCTGCTCCCACATTCTCCCTTCCGGGGATGTATTCGACCGTGAACTGATACGGTTGTAGGAGCAATGACCATCTCATTAACCTCGCGTTCAATTTCTTAGAAGTTGCCAAGAATGTCAGAGGTTGATGGTCGGATTGCACTTAAACTGGACTCCATACAGATAAGGTTGAAATTTCTGTACCGCCCACACTAGAGCTAGACATTCCCGTTCGACGGTGGAGTAATTCCGTTCGGCGGGTAACAGTTTTCGACTGGCATATGCCACCGGACACAGCACCGAAGGATTATCTCGCCCTTCCTGCAACAGAGTTGCCCCAATCCCTATGTTACTCGCGTCGGTTCTCAGAACAAACGTTTTCTCCAAATTTGGGAGTTGCAGGACTGGCCTATCCACCAAAGCCTGTTTCAGCTTCCCATAAGCTTCTTCACAGCTCGGCGTCCAGACTATAAGATCTGGTGATCCTTTATTCAGGGTCTCAGTTAACGGCGCCGCAATTTCGTTGAACCTCGGAATAAATTTCTGGTAAAACCCACACAAAGACAAGAAAGACCTAACATCTTTTTTGGACTTAGGACGGGGTGCGAGACGGACCTTCTCAATATTCTTTTCTTCCGGTACCAGTCCCCCTGGGGTAATAGTGTGTCCCAGAAATTCCAAGGATTGATAGCCAATCATGCATTTGGCTGGACGGGCGGTTAACCCCTCCTCTTTCAATCTTATGAAGATCTTTTCCAAGGATTTCAGGTGATCTTTCATATTGTCAGACGCGATGAGAATATCATCCATAAACGAGACAACAGAAGGATCCCTTAAAGGGTCTAATAACTTTCTCATCATGCGTGTGAACACACTGGGCGCATTGCTCAGCCCAAAAGGCATCACCTTAAATTCGTAATGGCCGCTCGGAGTACTGAAAGCGAGCATTGGCCGAACCTCAGGTTTCACAGGGATCTGATAATATCCCCGGCTTAAATCAATTTTTGAGAAGTACTTTGCCCTATTTAATCTGGCAAACAGTTGATTTGTGTTTGGTAACGGCTCAACTTGGAATGTCGTACAACTGTTTAAATGCCTGTAATCAATACATAAGCGGTGCTCCCCGCTTGGCTTCCTCAACAAGACAACCCCGGCATTATAAGGAGAAGTCGAAGGAGTGATGATGTCATCGTCCAGAAGCTTCTGGATTTCAGTTTCCAGGGCCTTCTCTTTCGAAAAGGGTACTGGATATATTTTCTGGCGAACTGGGTCTTGGGTAGTCAGAGTCATATCAAACTCGACCAACCCTGTCCGCCCTGGCCGATCGGTAAGAATTTGCTGATGGGACTCTAACAACCGGATGACACGGTCTGTTTCTTCAGCCGACAGATCAGGATTTATATGTACATCCCTATAGGTTTCCCCAGGGTGTAATGGATAACCCGATCCGCGTCTTCGCCCGATTCAGTTTCCATCGCGACCGCCATAGTCATGAGTGGGAGAGAAGTACCATCAGATCGTTCTTCAAACTTTTTGAGAAGGTTAATGTGGAAGATTTTGGATTTCCCCCTGATCCGAATGGCATAGTTGGTGCGGGACACAACCCTTTCCACCGGGAAAGGCCCCTGCCAACCAATCTCGAGTTTATTGGAACCTACTGGAAGTAACAACAGAACCCGATCCCCCACCTTAAGAGACCTATCTTTCGTCCTTCTATTGTAGTAGGCCGCGTATCTCTTCCTGGCCGCCCTCAGATTCTGAGCTGCCAAAGCCCAACCCGTCTGGAGTTTTTTCTTTAACTCTTCGACGTATTTATAAGAGGATACAGCTTCTTCAGAAGTTTCCTCCTCTGTCCAACATCTCAATAAGGCTTCTAAGGGACCCTTGATTGGCCTCCCGAATAGTAGAGTGGCTGGTGGCAACCCGGTCGACCCATGGGGAACCTCCCGATAGGCGAACAAGGCAGCCGAGATATACTCATCCCATCTGTCTGGTTTCTCTTGTGCCAGCTTCCGAAGCATGGTCATCAAGGTACCATTAAACCTCTCTACTTGCCCATTAGACTGAGGGTGATACGGGCTGGTATGAATGTGGTTAGTCTGGAAGATACGAAAGACTTCTTCCATCAGCTTACCACAGAACTGAGACCCATTGTCCGTTAGGATCTGGTTGGGAAACCCCAACCTAGTAAAGGTCTCCATCAGTGCATCAGCCACTCGCTTAGAGTCGATTGTGGCCAAAGGTATCGCCTCACCCCACATGGAACAGCAATCCACCATCGTGAGAATGTACTTATTCCTCTTCCTAGTCCTAGGAAGAGGACCAACAAGATCGATGGCCACTCTCTCGAAAGGAGAGTTCATAATAGGCATGTCTCCCAGGACTACCGGAGCTGTCCAGTGTTTTGGTGCCACTCGCTGGCACTCTGGGCACGACTTGACGTACCTACGCACGTCTCCAGTCATCCCTGGCCAGTAGTAATGGCAGGAAATGCGCTGGAGAGTTGCCCCGACACCCATATGTCCACTGAAAGAAATGGTGTGTCCCATATGAAGAAGCTGTTCCCGATAAGCCTTAGGAACTACCAGCTGTCCATGCTGGCGATCCTCCACTCCGGCTCTCCGGTACAGTAACCGATTCTTCATATAATACTGACCCCGTCTTGGTGGGTCAGAACTTTTTGGCAACTGGTTGAAGCAAGGTTGCAAAGTAGCATCCTGGCTTTGAGCAGCTCGTAACTCCCCAGGCAAGGGATTCACGATCAAGGCCGGCGTCTGCTCATCCTCCGATTGAGATCTGGTTTGCATCGCTCCTACGTACATGGGTTCGGTTGGAATCCCTAGAAAGACGTAGCGACAACCCAAGATCATTGGGAAGATTGGATCTAGCAGAACGGCTGACTGTATAGTGCCGGTAACATATTTTGATTTGATGTCCACCTTCGCAATTGGAAGAGACATCGCTACCGCACTCTTTGTCGCCGTTTGAATCTCAATAGATTCTCCGGTTAGCTGCTCTGGACTCACTAAGTGTGATGAAATTACAGCCTCAAACTGCAGACCGGTGTCGTAGAGACACTCAACTGGTTGACCGTTCACAAGTACCGTTTCTACTACTGGTGGTTTTTCTAAATCTTTGTTCCCAAGATCCCTCCCTTCTACCTCCTTGTGAGACCCTTCCCCGGTTTCTACAAGACAAGCAGCATAGTGAGAGTCTTTCTGTTTACGCCGGCAATCAACCGTATTGTGTGTGGGAGATTTGCAATAGGCGCACCACTTTTCACTCCACTTTCTTTTAGGAGATCCAGGTGGACTCTTACCAGAGGGTTTCTTAATAGGAACTTTATCGAAAGGATCCTCCTTCTTAGTGTGAGCTGTTTTAGGGTTCTTCTTCTTTCCAGACCATGTGTCTGGTGGTCGGGGATTGGGTTGTGACAATTCCCCATTATCCCCATGAGCTAGCACATACCTTTCCGCCAACGTGTTGACTAGGTCTAACCTTTCTGCCCCATTTTCAAGCAAGAAGGTTTGCAATGGCTTAGGCATCATTCTCTTCATTTGGTCCACGACCACCAATTCTTCCAAACTTTCATAGTCGTTAGCAAATCCAGCTAATGACATCCACTTCAAAAGGTAAGACTTCAGTCTGACACTGTAGGCTGCGAACATCTCTCCTGGCTCTCTCTTCGACTTTCTGAACTGTTGTCGATAAGTATGAGCTGTCATCTGGAACCTTTTCAATAGTGCTTTCTCCAGAGCTTCATAGTCATTCTCCATACCAGGTGGCAACCTAGAATAGACCTCGTACGCGGTCCCCCTCAGGCCCTGTGAGAGTTTCAAGTTCCATTTCCCTCGTTCCAATCCCATAGCCAAAGCCATCGACCGAAATCTGTGAAGATACTGGTCGATCTTATCTTTGTGTTCATCGAACGGGAGCAATGGGAACTTCATTGCCTGGTATGGACCGCCACCAGAAGTTGTTGAGTCAGGGAGAACTGTGTCTCCCATTGCACCGTCTCTTTCCTTGGCAGTTTGAGCTTTCAGCTCCAACTCTCTCATACGGAACTCATGGTCTCTGACTGCCTGCTCGGCCTCCATCTTCCTAGCCTCAGCCTCCGCCTCAATCCTCTTGGCTTCGCGCACAGCCTGTCTGTAGTCTCTTTCCACCTCCTGCACATATTTCTGTAACTCCGCTCCATCATAACCCATTTCACGCCCTGTAGCCTGTACGTCAGCGACCTTAAACCCAGCTGATGCCATCTTAAACTCAGAGGGCAAGGGACGAGGTAATTGTCCAATAAAATTTTTCTCACAATTACCCAACAAGTTACATTACACGACCACAACACGTCGTATGTCGGTCAGTCTGTGTCAGGAAGAGTACAGACAATAGCCAGGCACGGTAGGCAGAACCTATTGATAGAAAACAAGGATATCTGTCCCCTATCACTAAATCAGCCAGAACTCCACCAGGATTTCAAATATCCCGCGACGAGCCCCCAGAAATTGTAACAAGCTACGTGGAGGGTCCCAAATAGCCCGGTCACAATGTTTAATTAATCTTCTATAGCCCTGGCTGGAATAGGTCTTTACCTGCCAACCCTCCTCCGTTTTCCCTGGACTCACTGTCACGCTTCCTTTCGACCTAGGGACCTATTTCCTGCAGTGTTCTTCTGGCTGACACATAAATAACATGGCAGTCGTAAGAACAACTTGGAAGTAATTTTATTAACCTAATCAAGAACAGCACAGGAACACATAAAGGCAGATAAACAGATAGATCTACACAGACACTACACTGGTAAAGTTTTGACACAGAGCCTCCAGTCACCACAGTCACAGGTCCAGCTTCAGATACTGTCTGATCTGTCCAGATATATCTCACCAAAGATGTCAGAATCTCCTTCCTTCTCCAGCAACTGGTTGTAGATTCCACCGGCTTTTGTAGAATCCAAGCGACTGGTGTGTTGAGGACTTCTGTTCATTGCCACATGAAGTAATTCGGCACCAGGTCTTCACTGACCTATGAAAAGCTTTACGGTTGCAGATACGGTGAGGTGTTCGTGGAGGGATAATGGATGGGTGCCTTTTAATGTCTGGTATAAAATGAGTATGCAAGAAAATCACTCTTAGGCTCCCTCCAGACAACAACTGCTCTCAGGCGTATGTTGTTGAAAAAAAACCGGCAATGCACCAGTCATGCAAAATGTTCCTTGCCTCAAGACCTGCACCTTGTCTCCGTTTCAGAGTTAAACACACCAAACCCTGAGTTGGCCTCGTCGGACATATTGGCGTTAGCCTAGAAGCACTGGTGATAATGTCCGTTAGAAGACATATTCACTTCTCATAGAAGAAGGACCCTTTCAAAATGTCTTAGTAGTAGTTGCACTTCTGTCGTTATCTTTAATTAACTTTGACAAGTTGCAACTTGCAAACGGTACTTGTTTGCCCGGCCATCAATTGACCAGTAGTCGCACCAGTGCACATTTGACGCAAGGCGCGCCTTCGGGACTACCCGAAAGGAAAGACAAATATATACTCGCTCCATGTAAAGATTGTGGTATGAAGATAACCCAAAGAACCATCTTTCATGGAGAATTGAGCGAATAAAGAACTGAGAGCTTCCGAAAGCCGGTTCCCCTTGTTTACCAAGAATAACAGAATACATAAGGACATGGGCCACTGGCGTTTCGCTACAGTGTCTCACCTGTGAGGGTTTGCAGTGTCCTTCCATCATCCCCATGCCCCACATTGTACCTGTGTTCTCTATAGCGCGAATAACAAGGATTCAGAAGCACAATTAAATGATTATTTGCCATGAGATGATTCCTCGTCTGAATCAAACTTTCCGCAACTGTCAATGGCTTATAAATCAAACTATAGTTAAAATATCATTAGAGTACGTTCCCCTATATGAATCAATCAATCAGGTGCTGCCTCCGCAATGAAGGTTGGCTGCAATAGATCTCCAACACTGTCTGTCGCCTTGACTGTACATTCTGTCCGGCTGCTGTTCGTCCATCTCTTGATGTTATCCTCCCACTTGTATCGTTGTCTACCTCTTGCTCGCTTGCCCTCAACCTTGCCTTCCAGTATGGTTTTTATAAGAGAATCATGTCTTTTAACGTGGTCAAAATATTTCACTTGTCTCCTCCTTATTTCTTTCAACTCTCTCTTCATTCCCAGTTTTTTTAGGACCTCTGCATTTGATTGTTTTTGTTTCCATGAAATACGACCAATACAACCCCCTTTAATTTGATATATAATACAACATGTTTGTTATCATATTAACAACTTGTCATATTTGTGACTGTTGACGTCTTACTTTGTCTAGGTAACTTAATGGGTTCACACAGGTGTTAATTAATACAAACAATAAATACGTTCGCTATGATATAGCCGATTTATTGTGGCAATCTACAGTTGGCGCAGTGGGTTAAACAGCCCGCGCTTTACATCATCATCATATCACAGATTATAGAACATCAAACATTTCATATAACAAACTAGCACACTATCTAGCCTATGTTCTATCTCTATACAACGAGCTAACGAGTCCCTCTCAGGCAGACACTTGTTGCCTGGTCTCAGTCCATTTGTCCTCTGATGGGTTTCCGCGTGTCGCTATTCGACGGGCGGTAACCCTGTTCGAGTTCCTCGTGGACCCCGCTTCAGGCGGGCCACATTAGTGTCCACGGACCCATGAACTCGAGGGTTGACCTTCGATAAGGTTCTGGACCTTTCTTCGTCTGAGCAACTCGGTTGTCTCTCTTGGGCTAGAGTTGCAGCCCTCTAATTCTATCTTTAGGTGAGGTGATGACAGGATTCCCCTCTCCCCTCCTGATCTGGCTTGTTATTGGTCAATTAGATTTAATCTAATTCTGTCATCGACTCATCTAAAGTTAGGGTTTGTAGTTTGGTGGACAGTAACTTGGTAAACTACCTAATAGCATTAGTAACTCATGTATTCTACCATACACTACTTCTCTGATTTGCTAAAGAGATCACTCTGTCTCCTGTGTCCTTAATGCTTATCAGACCGAAGTTACGTGGCGTTTTAATAGTTGTATTGACAACTCGCCCTTCTCACGCACCCTATTGGTGCCCAGACAATTAATCTCTGGTTAAAGAGAGTTAACAGGACCGAAGTCCTGGCTAGTTAAGTACACTTTCAAATCTTGATTCGTGAGTGTATTTTAATACACTTTTACTCTCGTATGTCATCCAATGCTAAATATGTAGTTACGATGTTCTCTTATCCCCCTCAGACTACATGTGTCCCTGTTGGCTTGTTAGTGTGTTTGACTAATAAGTTGATGTCTCTAATAAAGTGACTGTATTTTAAATTGAAAGTGTTGAGTTTTCAGGTTTGTGTATGTGCTGACTGGCTGGTGTATTTCCAAGCGTCACGAGTTGGGATAACCTCAATCATGAATCCTTGCACTGTGTGCACTACATGATCCGGCATTCCAAGTAGTGATGCTTAGTTATATCCTAAATGCTAACCTAAGTATGTTAACTATTTACTAACTAAGCTGAATACTAAACTAAGTTCTATACATGTATTCACAATTTAGACAAGTTATGTACTTTTACATCAAAAACGCAGACAAATTACAATAAATACGTGTTGCGTACAATTTGTCCGCCAAGTGTATCGTTCTCTTATTTAATCCTTTCACACATTCATTCATTCGTCTTTCACACAAAATAGTATTCGATTAAAATATATAATTTAAGTTAAGGTAAATGTTATTGCCCTTGGAAACAATGGGCTAGGCGATATTCGCCCTTTAAGAAAAAACGTACTTTCTGTACGATGAAGGAAAAGTAGGTTATAATTTAAATAGAGACAATTGTATAGGACGGGTTTTCTTAGCCTCTGAATGGCACCGCCTGTAATATTAAAGTAGAATATGTACAAATTACAGGTTAACACAATTTATATACATCAATAATGGAAATATAATACATATTTAATTAAATTAACTAATTAATTAACTCCAACGATGATGTGCGTGTTGCCGTCCTGTTGTTCCTGTGTTTTGCTATAAATGTTAAAGTTCGTATAGCTGTCTCTTGCGTGTTGTAGTTGATGTCGTACTATTTCGGCTGTTTGCAACGTTTGTAGCAACAGTAAATTATGGGTTCTTTTCCATGTTTCGTATGAAATATTACAGTGTTCATGGTTTGTTCTGGTTGATCTTACTGGTTGAAATAAACACAGTTACTGTTTCTTGATGGTCTAGTAATAGAGTTTAGGCACTTGATGGTAAAGTTTTTGAAGTACCGTGTTCATGGGTGTTGTAATAAACTAATCACTAAGAGAACTTAGGCGGTGTATAGGTACACTTATATGAAACGGTATAAAAGTATCACAGTATATAATATGGCTAGTGGTTGACTGAGTAGTGTCAATCTACTGGCGCATTTGACTGGCGTGATAAAATGTCGGCCAGAATATTATCGGTGCCCTTGATATGGCGTATTTCAAAATCATAATCTTCCAGCAATAAACGCCATCTTTGTAACCTGTGGTTCTTGGGCGACCCTTGGTTAAGGACTAATAATGGTGAACTGTCGGTGAGAACCAGGAAGTGGCTCCCTAAAAGGAACTTCGAGAGCCTCAGTATACAAAACAATAGGGCTAGACACTCCAATTCAATTGTTGCATATCGAGTTTCAGCCTTCTTCAGTTTCCTGCTCACGTAGAGAATAGGGTGTCTAATTCCGTCGACTTCCTGCATCAAGCAACCTCCTATAGCTATGGCGCTTGCATCTGTGGTTAAGATAAAAGGTAATTTTATGTTGGGTAATCGTAACACTGGAGGATTTGAAAAAATATGTTTCAATCTACACATTGCATCATCTAAGCTGGTACTTTTACAAATTTTCGATGGATGATCTTTAGTTAACATATCAGAAAAAACTGAGGTGAGTTCTGCCCAATGTGGAATGAATTTGGAATAATAATTAATGAGACCTAGTAAACTCCTAATCTGCTTCTTTGTAGTAGGTACTTCTAGATTCAAAATCTTGGAAACAATTTTCTCATCAGTCAATAATTTACCTTGAGAAATTCTATGACCGAGGAAGTCTATTTCTGTGTAACCTAGTTCAACCTTGGAAGGTTTGATAGTAAGTCCGAAAAGAGAAATTTGGTTGAAGACTTGTTTTAAGGTAAGTAGATGAGAAGACATGTCAGATGAATGGACGCATATGTCATCTATATAGGAAACTACATGTGTAAATCCGTGTAATAATAATCTTGTAAGCCTTACAAAGGTGGCCGGTGCGTTCTTCAGGCCGAAAGGAAGGTATAGCCACTCGTATAATCCAAGAGGTGTTGCAAACGCTGTAATATGTCTACAAGAAGGGTGTAGTGGGACCTGCCAATATCCTTTAGCTAAATCTATCTTAGAAAATATGGACGATTGAGCCATGTTTAAGATAAGATCTTCACAACTGCTCATTGGCTCTGCGTCCGTAGTTGTTCTCGTATTTAAAATTCTATAGTCAATGCACAAGCGAATGGTCTGGTCCTTTTTCTTAACCAGGACAATAGGTGATGAATATTGTGACATTGATTTTTGAATAATGCCATTCCTCTCTAATTCTAAAATTTCTTTATCTAAATTAGATCTGTAATGGAGAGGAATCGAGTATGGTCTACACTTGACTGGTCTTAGATCCGTCAGTACAATTGAATGGGTTATTTTATCAGTGCGTCCAGGTTTGTTAGAAAAGATTTGTTTGTAGTCGTTTAGGATATTCCAAATGTCTTGTCGCTGTTGCTGCGTTAATGCGTCACTGATATGGATGTCGTCAATGCTCCCGTCGTTAGTCATGATTGGTACAGGGACTTCCGTGTTGTCTATGTCTGTCTGATTTATCACAGATGCTACTGTTTGTAAGTTGTTTTCAATGTCGTTGTCGTCGTCGTCAAGGTCAATAGTCAATAAGTCGTTAATTTTGTCGTCATTGTCGCTATCACAGAGTGTCGGTAATGTCCATAGTTCTTCGTCGTTTTCGTTGTCGTAAGCGTAAGTCGTTAATGATGCTTCGTTTGTCGACGTGTCATTCTGTCGGGGAATTGTCGTTTCCTGCATGTTATCTGGTTGCGTCCCTTTATCCGTGTCATTGTCTTGTCTCAGAAAATACGGTTTTAGCATATTTATATGGAATATTTTAAGTTTTCCATTTATTGAGATTTCGTAGTCTACTTCTGAAATCCTTCTAATGACCTTAAAAGGTCCCTGCCATGACGTTGACAGTAGATCTCTTTTGTCAGGTAAGAGTAGCAAAATGTCCTGACCTGGATATAGCACAACAGTCTTTGCACCTTTATTGGCGTATTGCCTGTATTTAAAACCTTTCTCCTGTAGTGATGTTCTGGCCATTATACAGGAACGTATGATTTTGTCTCTGGTGTCAGTGACCAAATCATATGTAGAAATGGGAAGGTGGATATCTACAGGTTGTGATATTATGTCTTTATAGATGGTGAGAGGTCCTCTTGGGTTCGCTCCATACATCAATTCGAAGGGAGAGAACCCTGTACTTGATTGTGGGACTTCTCTATATGCGAACAGCACCGTTGGGAGAAGTACGTCCCAATCGGCTGGATTTTCAGCTGTCACTTTGGCAAGCATGTGCTTCAAGTCTCCATTTAATTTTTCGCAGATGCCATTTGCGGCTGGTCTGTATGGACTTGTGAAGCACTGCTTGATGCCCAGTAACTTTGTTACTGATTGGGTGGCATTTGAGATGAACTGGGTTCCCCTATCAGAAATTATTTTCTCCGGAAAGCCAAAACGGGAGAAAATATTCAGTAATATGTCCGTTACATCCTTAGAGGAGATAGATCTTAGTGGTAACATTTCGGGCCATCTTGTACATAAATCAACAAGAGTAAAAATATATCTGTTGCCCTTGTTCGAAATGTGATTTAAAGGACCCACAAGATCAACTGCCACGATTTGAAAAGGCCTCGAGGCAGTTGTCGTTGATTGCACTTCTGCTGTAGGGTTCTTTCCCTTTTTACCCAGTTTTTGACATACTTCACAAGATTTACAGAAAGTCTTTATATCATGGCAAAACTTCGGCCAATAAAATTGTGTCAGTACTCTGGCTCTGGTCTTTTCATACCCCATATGACCTCCAAAAGGTGAGTCATGGGCTAATTTTAGAACGTTGTTTCGATGTGCTAATGGTAACACTATTTGTTGTGTCGTGGTTTGTTTTGTAGTGTAATATCTAGTAAGGATGTTATTTTGTAGCCTAAATACCCACGATGCGTTTTTCGTTACCTTAGGTTTTATTCCTACTAATCTGAAATATGGTGTCAGTGTAGGATCATTTTTCTGTTCGTTTCCGAAATTGATGTTAGTGGTGTTCGGCGCTGCTGTTTCTAGTGATTCTTGTAGTTGGTCCGTGTTGGTTTTGTGGGTTGTCTGTCGTGTAATGGCGTTTGTGTCGTGTGTGTTTTGTAACACATTTACAGGTTTGGTACTTTGTAGCATGGGAGTGACCTCAATTCGAGGTTTTAATTCGGTCGTCTCGTTAAAAGATTCGACCGCCCCTGCGTTGTGCACTTCGGTGAATTCTTTTTGAATAACCTCAGTGTTTGTCTCCCTTGGTATTTTGGCAGTTTGAGACAAATTAACATGGTGTTTCTCTTTAATATCGGTATTTGTGTGGTGGATACCGTGTTTTTCTTCCCAGTCTTTAATTTCTTTGTCAGAGCATGGATGGATGTTAGGTAAATTCCCAAGTATGATATCTGCGATTGGGTCTTCAAGGACAGCGCACAAAAGTTGTCCTGATATATATGGTGTTTGAATTTCGACCATCGCAAGGGGGTATCTTTCTATCGTACCTGAAAATGTGCGACAGTTAACATGTCTGTCTGTGTAGTCTGTGGTGTTGACTAATGTTTTCTTTACCCCACAGAGCGTTGCCCCGGTATCGCGGATTAATGAGCACTTTTTCCTGTTCACGAAGCCTGTCAAAAATGTTAGCTTCCCTGTGGCTGACAAAGCAGCGTTGGCTGTCTCATTTGCAATAGGTATCGTGTGGCCACATGGTAATGATGGATCTAGTTGGAATTTCGTGCAAGCGTTACATGTTTCATCTACAATGGTGTTAACTATATGTACAGCATTACCAAGCTCACTTTCATTGTCATGCTGATTATAACCTTCAATCAGTGAATCCGTCTCATCATCAGAAGACGTTGCTACTAATGCAGCGTTAGCTTGCTTCAGTAACTTACGACCTTCACAATATCGTGAATAATGTCCCCAGCTTCTGCAAAAGTAACATTTTACAGCCTTTTGGTACGCGTTACGTTTTGCTTTCTGTTTATCCACCATCATTTTTAGGTGGTGGGGATAGTTCGGTGACTTGTCGCACATTTCGTAAGCGTTGTGTGTCAAACTGCAATACTGGCATTTTGCTACTTTATCACTGTTGGATCGCGGTTTAAATTTGCCTTGTGTTTGCTTGGAGTACTTAGTATTTATTACTGCAGCTGCTGTGTCATTGTGGCTAATGTTGAGTTGAAATATATCCCTGTTTGCTGTGTAGAATGCATTGCCTTTGGATTCAATTTCTTGGATGGTTTTGCAATCCATCTGTTTTAAAAATTTTGCAAACGGTGTGGGGATGGTGCTCACAATTTTATCTATGATGATTAGTTCTTTAAGTTTATCGTGGCTATTGTTGGTTTTCGCCGAGTTTATCCATTTAGTGCATATGTCTTGTACTGTACTAACATAATCTATGAATGTTTGGTTTGGTTGGGGAGCTAATTTTGCAAATTGTTGTTGGTACCCTGCAGTGTCTAACGAAAAATGTTGGAGAATGCGTTGTTTGAGGTATTCGTAGTCTTTTCGCATCTCTTGTGGTACTGTTTCTATTACTTTAAGCGGCTCGAGAGCCAGATTTCTCATGAGTATAAACGCCCAATCTGCCTTAATGATTTTATGGTAGGCCATGAGACATTCGAAATTTTCTAAATAGGCGGAGATGGAATCTCCTGCACAGAAAGCCTTAACGAGACCTTTATATTTACTATATTTCTGTTCCTCTTCTTTATTTCTTAATTTGTTTATTGATATCTCTGTGTTGGACTCTATTTCCATCTGTTTCAATTTCAACTGTGTATCAGCGTTCAATTGGGCCTGTTTGGCCGCTGCGTCGAGCTCCATTTGCAATTTCTTTTCCGCTGCCTCTAGTTGCAATTTTCTTTCCTCTGCATCTTGTTGTAATTTTCTTTCTTCGGTCTCTCTTTGCAATTTTCTTTCCTCTGTATCTTGTTGCAATTTTCTTTCTTCGGTCTCTCTTTGCAATTTTCTTTCCTCTGTATCTTGTTGCAATTTTCTTTCCTCTGCTTCTCTTTGCAATCTTCTTTCTTCGGTCTCTCTTTCTTGTTGCAATTTTCTTTCCTCTTTTTCCTCTCGCAGTTTCTTTTCCTCTCGTTCAATTGCTCTTTCCTCACGGGCAATGTTATCTGCATGTGTTTTCTGTGCCCATTCTGACAGTTTCTCTTCTTTATAGCCTAATTTTATTCCCTGCTCAATGCATTTATCTAAGCTTGACATTTTGGATTTTATTTATTAGTAATGTTTATAGAGTTATTTCCCTTATCAAAAACTTTGGTGTCTGGAAAAATTTGGTTGCCTACCTTGTTTATTAATGTGTAATCAAAATGCAAAGTTATAATGGTGGCAAGGTCATGAATATCCGAACAAATAAATATGAAATACAATAATATATTGATGATAATGAGAATGGGAAGCACAGCTTAGACTTTACAATGAGTATGATCTGAAACTTAGCTCTGAATAGTAGCGCTCGATGTTGTCGTTCTTTCGTCACTGCTGGGAAAAGTTACACTGCGTTGCACGCGGTCCTCTCTGTCACACAACTTAGTGGCTTGAAAAAATCACATGTGTTGCCCACGGTATTCTTTGCGGCACAATCTGCTCGTAGAGCAAGAAACATTAGTCACGGTCAACGAAAAAAAACAAAAATGTCATAGTTATGTTAAACAGTTATACATCGTTAACAGACCACTAATATTGTGGTGTAAGGTATGGACTTTGTTTTGAGACTGTTGAGGGACTCTGCTTAATCTGATTACTTTTATTCTATTGCTAGATAGCTACTAAATATGTTGAACAATTTATGGTTAACAATTTTCTTCTATTGTAACCAAACAATGTGATATGAATAAATAATTTTACATGACATTTCACAGTTATTTCATAACATATTATGTCAAAACCGGTACTAGCCCCCAAAAACCTGTTGACGTCTTACTTTGTCTAGGTAACTTAATGGGTTCACACAGGTGTTAATTAATACAAACAATAAATACGTTCGCTATGATATAGCCGATTTATTGTGGCAATCTACAGTTGGCGCAGTGGGTTAAACAGCCCGCGCTTTACATCATCATCATATCACAGATTATAGAACATCAAACATTTCATATAACAAACTAGCACACTATCTAGCCTATGTTCTATCTCTATACAAAGAGCTAACGAGTCCCTCTCAGGCAGACACTTGTTGCCTGGTCTCAGTCCATTTGTCCTCTGATGGTTTCCGCGTGTCGCTATTCGACGGGCGGTAACCCTGTTCGAGTTCCTCGTGGACCCCGCTTCAGGCGGGCCACATTAGTGTCCACGGACCCATGAACTCGAGGGTTTGACCTTCGATAAGGTTCTGGACTTTCTTAGTCTGAGCAACTCGGTTGTCTCTCTTGGGCTAGAGTTGCAGCCCTCTAATTCTATCTTTAGGTGAGGTGATGACAGTGACCTCCCATTTTCCGCCATCTACTTTTGTTTGGTTGAAACCTGAATTTTGTATGAGACTGAATCTGTTAAAAGTAAACGCCCTGCGGTCATAAAGGTATCAAAGAAAATATTGTATTCGACAATAAACGCCTATTCAATACTTCGAGGCCTTGACAATTAGAAATCTAAAGCCGAGGTTATGCGGCCAGGAAGATTTCACAGTAAATCTGCGATTACCGTGGGGATAATATTGCTCTACATTCGAGAAGGATTGGAGACTATGTTTGTACTGTATTTCAGCCAAAATATTATTCTTCGCTCGAGAAAGTTTTTAGGTTGCTGCATCACTAGAGCAAGCTTTAGGATGCTACATCACTCGAGCAAGATTTGGGTTGGTACATCGCTCGAGCAAGTTTTTAGGTTGCTATATTACTCTAGAAAGTTTTGGGTTGCTATATCAATCTAGCAAGTTTTCAGGCTGCTACATCACTCGAGCAAGTTTGTAGGTTGCCACATCCACTCGGTCAAGTTTTAGGTTGCTACATTAATCTAGCAAGTTTTTAGTTTGCTACATCCCTCGAGCAAGTTTTTAGATTGCTGCATCACTCGAGCAAGTATTTAGGTTGCTACATCACTCGGGCTACCCACATCGGGATTAAACAATGGTCTTATTTTTAAGACAAGTTATGAGAGAGCCTTACAATGATGTGACAACTGGAAAACCACACTTACATGTCGACAGAGGAAAATATTTTCAACATGAGTTAGTAGAAATCTAGGGAAGACTATCATCTGCCTAATTTGTCAAGAACTCAAATAACAGATGATTACGTAGAAACGTGATGCGCCCCTTACCATGACATGATGATACATTTTGTTTGTGTTTTACGTAGAAACGTGATGCGCCCCTTACCATGACATGATGATACATTTTGTTTGTGTTTTACGTAGAAACGTGATGCGCCCCTTACCATTACATGATGATACAATTTGTTTGTGTTTTACGTAGAAACGTGATGCGCCCCTTACCATGACATGATGATACATTTTGTTTGTGTTTTACGTAGAAACGTGATGCGCCCCTTACCATTAAATGATGATACATTTTGTTTGTGTTTTACGTAGAAACGTGATGCGCCCCTTACCATGACATGATGATACATTTTGTTTGTGTTTTACGTAGAAACGTGATGCGCCCCTTACCATGACATGATGATACATTTTGTTTGTGTTTTACGTAGAAACGTGATGCGCCCCTTACCATGACATGATGATACAATTTGTTTGTATTTTACGTAGAAACGTGATGCGCCCCTTACCATGACATGATGATACATTTTGTTTGTGTTTTACGTAGAAACGTGATGCGCCCCTTACCATGACATGATGATACAATTTGTTTGTGTTTTACGTAGAAACGTGATGCGCCCCTTACCCTGACATGATGATACATTTTGTTTGTGTTTTACGTAGAAACGTGATGCGCCCCTTACCATGACATGATGATACATTTTGTTTGTGTTTTACGTAGAAACGTGATGCGCCCCTTACCATGACATGATGATACATTTTGTTTGTGTTTTACGTAGAAACGTGATGCGCCCCTTACCATGACATGATGATACATTTTGTTTGTGTTTTACGTAGAAACGTGATGTGCCCCTTACCATGACATGATGATATATTTTGTTTGTGTTTTACGTAGAAACGTGATGCGCCCCTTACCATGACATGATGATACATTTTGTTTGTGTTTTACGTAGAAACGTGATGCGCCCCTTACCATGACATGATGATACATTTTGTTTGTGTTTTACGTAGAAACGTGATGCGCCCCTTACCATGACATGATGATACATTTTGTTTGTGTTTTACGTAGAAACGTGATGCGCCCCTTACCATGACGTGATGATACATTTTGTTTGTGTTTTACGTAGAAACGTGATGCGCCCCTTACCATGACATGATGATACATTTTGTTTGTGTTTTACGTAGAAACGTGATGCGCCCCTTACCATGACATGATGATAAATTTTGTATGTGTTTTACGTAGAAACGTGATGCGCCCCTTACCATGACATGATGATACATTTTGTTTGTGTTTTACGTAGAAACGTGATGCGCCCCTTACCATGACATGATGATACATTTTGTTATGTGTTTTACGTAGAAACGTGATGTGCCCCTTACCATGACATGATGATATATTTTGTTTGTGTTTTACGTAGAAACGTGATGCGCCCCTTACCATGACATGATGATACATTTTGTTTGTGTGTTAGCTCGCTTTGATCTCAAGCGTAATCCATACACGTGCTACTATATAGTGCACTGGACTGATGTTTGCGTATGTTTTAGCTTCCCCCTATTACCAGTGTACCTCGCCATCAGGTACACCCACTCCGTCTTCAGATGTACTTCATAATTTTCATCCCCAATTCAAGGACGAGAAGTCAACATTTTAGTCCAACTGACCGGTGTAGGGTTTGAACCCGCTACCTCGACATCAGCACAACGGCTATTTAAGAACGAGTGCTCTTTTCCATTCGGCCATGCTGACCTCTAGATAGAAATGATTCACCCCAACTCTTGTTGTTTTATTCTATCAGTTGCGGTTCCATTTACACTTTTATTTCGAATATCTTTCGCCCCATTCGTGTATTAATCGCATGCAACGGATTCCAATGAAATACTGTCTGATGTGTCCTAGCCATCTTCACTCCACATTTAATCACCCGATTTATGGAGTTCCCGAGAACTAGTGTTTTCCACGCCAAAGAGCACTAATCGCCATAAAACACGAAGCCCCACATCGCAGATCTCCGCAAACAGATTGGCTTCGTTCGTCTGTTAGCACGAACTTCCTAATCTTCAGGTTTAAAATGGAAACCAAGACAGCTGAAATAGCCAAAATATCAGTTTGAAGGGCTGGCCCTTGGACTTCAGTAGGATAATAAGACATTTATCCTTATTTAACGGCGACGTGACAAAATGTCTGCTGCCATATGTTATACCCAGAGTAGTCAGCGGAAATTGGTTCACGTAGGAATTGCTTTACCGCGGATATTATTTCAGCGGGGGTATTGTTCGAGCTGATAGCTTCCTGAGGCTATTTGAAGGCTCTCTGAGTATGTGACGGTTGCCATCACAATCATCATCATAATCATCAAGGGTCGTGGCATATGTTGTGAACGATTAGATATATATATAGCACCATTATCAAGTACAATAATGCACGGATGCCTAGCATGGACTGCCTGCCTACTTTCTTGACTATCTGTCTGTCCATCTGTCTGTCTCTGTGTCTCTATCTCTCTCTCTCTCTCTCTGTCTCTACCTCTGTCTAGCTCTGTGTCTGTCTGTGTGTCTTTCTTTGCCTCTCTCTGTCATCTCTCTTTCTCTCTCTCTCTCTCTCTCTCTCTCTCTCTCTCTCTCTCTCTCTCTATCTCTCTCTCTCTGTTTTGTCCATATGTCTTTGTAAATTAATCTAATATGTTCTTAATATTGAGACATATGCATATATAGGTTGTTTCTTATTTCCCTTTTTAATTCTCATTTTCCTCGGCTGGACTCTGTCCAGGTAAGCATACCTGTGTGCTATCCGTTGTTGTTGTTGTTGTTGTTGTTGTTGTTGTTTTAAATATTGCTCCTTTCTTGTTCCCTTGATGAAGACGTAGACCGAAAGGTTCTCGTGCATTTGTGTGTACTTTTTCCATCTCTCGAGCTTCTCCGTTACATTTTGTGTTTTTATTCGGACTATGGTATTCCTTCCGTTTCCGAAACTGCTAAATACTGTATGCAGAAATTTAATTAAAGCGTTTATCTGTTGTGGTACCAAATGGACCAGGAGCTTTTCCATCCTTCGGGAGTTTGATAGCTTTTCAAACTTCTTCTTTAGATGGTTTCTCATAGCTGAATTATGACATTACATCATTAACTGTTGAATGAGGGGATGGAGCGCGTATGGGGATTTCCTGAGTGCAGTGATGTCAGATCTTAGCTCAGCTCAATTTAACACAACTCAATCATTAATTGTTATTAAACCTTAAATCGTCCCATGTGGCATATGTTTCGGGTCTGTGAAATCAGAGGTCTCGGAATCTGCTATGTCATGATCTGCCCTCACTAACCCCTACATTTAACGTCTTTATTTCTAGCCGGTGCTGTGGCGAAGGGGTTGCAAATGCAATTCTTAACCCCACATACCGTGTTGGAAACACAGCTGTGGGCGATTTGGAAGCAGGTCGCCTTGCGTTGGTTTCTATACAAATGTATGAGTGCCGATGGTTCAGAAAGCAATGGCAGACTACTGAACGTAAACTTGCCCAGGAATCGCAAACAGGTAAAAATACTGCAGTTGACTGCGTAGTCCTGGAAAGGATATGCTATAAACTTTGTTTTAATTTCTAGAGTAAATGTGTATGAACTGGGTTGAAGTTATGTTCATCATCACGTAACAAGTCCTTTGCTGAACGCTCGCGTCATAATCAGTGGGTAAGATTGTCCATTCTTGGCCAGTTCTCCTTAATGGTACATTTTCATGCCCAGCTTGTCCTGTAATAATACCGTACTTCGTCGTAGACGGTCAGTTGGTCTTCGACTTTGATTTGCCTGTTCTGAAAGCAATACTAAAAATTGTCAGGCAAAGAGTTAGGAAGAAAATGCATCCTGAACTAAGAGAAGAACAATGTGGGCTTTTAGAAGGCTAGAGTACAGTAAATGCTGTGTATATACTGAAAACAGTAATTGAACGTTCTATGGAAGTAAACAAAGATCTACACCTTTGCTTTATTGACTACAGAAAGGATTTCGATAAAGTGAGACATGTCGACATGATGAGGATGCTTGGAGATCTACAAATTGATGGAAAAGACCTTAGACTTGTGAAAAACATATATTGGAAACAATAAGCTGCCATAAGACTTGATAATGAAGTAGGTCAATATCAGCCTATTAAGAGAGGCGTGAGACAGGGATGTGTAATGTCTCCAGATCTTTTTTCCCTGTACAGTGAAAATATTTTCAGAAATATAGAATATATGGAAGGAATCATCATTGGGGGACGATACAAAAATAACATTAGAAATGCAGATGATACAGTATTGATTGCAGACAATGAACAGGACCTGCAATATTTAGTAGATACGGTCGTTGCTCACAGTGAACAACTAAGGTTAGAATTAAATTGTAAGAAGACACAGATTATGGTCGTCACTTTTTAGAAGGAAATACCACAATGTAATTTACAAGTAAATGGGCATATTCTTAAACAAGTGAATCGGTACAGTTATCTCGGAACAGTCATAACATCTGATGGGGGATGCCTTGAAGAGATTAGAACAATAAATGCCATTGTGAATGTAGCCTTTTTGAAAAAAAAAAAACAAAAAAAAAAACATACTGACCAATAAACAGATATCAACTGAAACTAGAAAAAGAGTATTGAAGTACTACATAGAACCTGTACTTCTGTATGGATGTGAAGCGTGGACAATGAGCTGTCATGCTGAAAAACATCTGAAGGCTGTGGAAATGTGGTTTCTGGGAAAAATGCAAAGAATACAATGGACAAACAGAAAAACCAATGAACAAGTCCTTCAAGAAACAAATGAAAATCGTAAACTGATTAGAGACATTAGATGTAGACAGGAAAAATTTTGTGGACATGTTATGAGAAAACATGAATTGGAGAACTTGGTGACAACTGGCACGATAGAAGTAAAGAGACTAAGGTGAAGACCGAGAAGTAAATACCTGGATGACTTGGCCACGTGGCATGGTCGAGGCAGAAACAAGGAGCTGATCCACGACTCTGGTGATCGAGTGATATGGCGAAACATGATCGCCCACGCTTATCGGCATGACACATGATGGATGGATGGATGGAAAGCAATGGTAAATTACTGAACATAACATTGCCTTATAAATCAACGTGGAGTTGGGGTTGATATCAACGTCCTGATTAGGGCATGCAGCAGATTCACGTTCTCACAAGTCAGACTAGTTTAGGCGTAGCTTCAGCACGTTCGACTACGTCTGCCTGAAGCCTAGTTGTACACTGTGTTCCTGTGTGGTGTGTTCGTGCAGTTGTAGTTCATAGGCGTTTAGTGCGTATTTTCGAATTGGTACATGAGTATATGTGCTCTGATACTGTATATCATCGACCATACTCTTCATAATTTTTTTTTTTACAGATTTGCAGTGAAGCGGTACAAACTGTTAGAAAACACGTAAAGCAGTGTTTCCCAACGTGGGGCCCACGCCCCACAGGGGGGCAATTTGTTAAGGGGGGCAATTCGAAAATGGAAGAAATCGGCTGAATATAACAAAACGGGGAGACTTGAGACTGAAGTTAACTAAATTGGAACCTGACATAAGATCTCTTTGCAGCAAGCATCAAGCGCAAGGATCTCACTAAATTTAAATAATAAATAATTACTAATAATTAAAATAATATAGAAAAATCTTTCATTAAAATTATTTTGTACTTGAATTTCAGTTCTCCATTATATGTTTTGAAAATTTACTTACTGTGTTTGCTCAATAATTTCCTAGTGATTTCTTCCTGAAACCTATCATTCAAGTTTCTTTAGTGAACATTTCAATTTTTGAATATTAAAAATAATGTATATGTTGAGGGGGGGGGGGGGGGGCGTGGGGGGGGGGAGGGGGGCAATATGAATTTTAGAAAGGCTTAAGTGGGGCATGGTACAAAAAAGGTTGGGAAACACTGACGTAAAGCATACTCCATAAGATTAAACAAACAAAGCGGGAAATAAAACGTTTTAGAATTAAAAAACTACCAACATGCATTTGAAGAAGAAGGCACATGATCGATTGGCCTTAATATATACCTTACAATATATGAATACACAATATAACCCATGTGTAAGTATAATACAGGCAGGGTTCTGCGTCCAACCATTTTCAGGTTCTAAAATAAAGAACTCTTGTGTTGACGTTACAAAGTATAGTGCTGTTGATCGATATGCCTGGCAAAGAATCGCTTCTGGCGGACATTGGAGAAATTACAATTGAAGAAAAATAGATAGTGGCGTTTCGTACTGATTATCAAAAGTAAAGTTATTTCCATCTGATCAACATTCAACCTTCCTTTTCTCTTACTATAACATTCATATTCTGGACTTTAATTGTCTAATCAACCACTTATATTGGTCTAATCCGCAACTTATATTGGTCTAATCAACCACTTATATTGATTGATTGATTGATTGATTGATTGATTGATTGATTGATTGATTGAGGAACCGACATCACAGCATTCGGGGAATTCCCATAAGCGCTCCGTCCCCATCCTCTGCAGTCAGCGAAGAGTTCCAACACCAATAGTACCAGTAGCAATCTGATTATATGTGCGTCTCGCCTTTCCTCTAAGCGTCGAGACGTCGGCCAGATCCCCTCGTCACTCCACGCTGCCTCATACTAGCCAGACCATGGTGATCCATTTGCTCCTCAGAGGTTTCCACTTATATTGGTTTAATCAACCACCTTTTAATAAACAACAATAGTCAGATAACAATGTGTTCCTCTTAGGCAACGATAGACAAACTACTATGCACAGCAAAATGCAATTAATATACAACTCAGTAGTCTATATAAAGATAGTAATACTTTAGCATTTCTGTACAATATCAAAGGTTGCAATTCCTCTGTTACTAAATAAATAATGTTATAGGAAAGCATATCGTATCAACCTAGGTTCTATGATACTATATTTTATTTCCAAACTATTACAACAGACGTGGTAGACAGACTGTGCACTATGCATAATTGATACCGTTCACAAATAGATCGCTCAACATAGGAATATTTACACCGCTGTCATATGCCAGACAATAGACGGCACTGTCCGTTGACAAAAGTGATGAACACACTGCGATTGTTGTCACGGAACGGACATAGCCAATACAGAGTGCGATAGAACTATTATCGGATTCTTTATTCTTCTGCCTTTCATGTCACCATGGAGCTCAACTAACACAACCAAGCCTCTTCCAGACTTATTCATGATTGGCTGGGTATTACAGCTAAAATGTTCTACTGTACGAAGCAGCCAGTCTCATGTCATTACTTAGTCGTCCCTTAAGACATGCATTGTCGGGTACAGCGTTAGCATTATGTGCTTCCATTACGGCTCGGCAATACACAGACGATTGGCAGGTTCTTTCAGTGTTAGTCCTTTAGTTGAGGAAGCTTTCAGGTACAACGTCCACATCTACATTGTGTGCGTATGGTTTATGGACAGCAAAGTTGTTTTTAAACAATAAGTAATGGATAGCATGTTACCTTACTACCACGTGATGTAGGATTAAGTGTCTAACTTTTTTCAGATAAGCACGAATGACTAGGAGCCATACCCCCCTATGCTGATTGCTGGAGTAAAAGATCTGGACAGCACACTAATCACACCAGTACAACAGTATACTGCCCATACTATAATTTCAGCATGTTCGAGGAAACTGCGGTAACGTAGTGGATAGAGGAGGCCTCAACAATTATGCATCTAAAACCGATGTTATGCAGGCTTCATTGCGACTCTGCGATTACCGTACTGATAACAAATGCTTCACCAGTAGTTATGTATGCTACGTATTTCGACCAAACAATGATACATCTATTGACTGCATGTGATAGAGAACAGTGCAGTATGCAACTGACAAGTTGTAGCGAAAAATGCCAGGCAACATTTATAATTGTCTAGACAGAATCAATCATTCACATAGGAGTCAACTAGTCCGGAAACATTCTGGAGGCACATCGCATTGCAGCTATGGTAGACACATACACAAACTTGCTAACGCGTGCATCCAGTCCTAGTGCAAAATGCTATGTGTATATCGCAGTATTGCTATGCTCTGTTGGGATTAAAAGACAAGTTGTTTTTTTTTAAGCCGGATCTGTGGTAAAGATACGAAAGCAATACGTTATCCCGCATACCGCGTTCGAAACACAGCTGCGGGCCATTTGGAAGCAGACCGCCCTACGTTGATTTTTATACAGTGGTATGATTGTCAGTTGTTCAGAAAGCAATGGCAAACAACTGAACTGTAAACTTGCTCAGAAACCACAAAAAAGTAGATTCATATACTTTACAGCTTGTCACAGTCAACTAAAGCACGTTTTGGCTGTTTGTGATTTCTTTTACGTTCACTAGTTTACCAAGCGTGGTGGACAATGAGCAGTCAAGCTGAAAAACATCTGATGGCTGTGGAAATGTGGTTTGTGAGGAGAATGCAAAGAATACCATGGACAGACAGAAAAAAAACAATGACCAAGTCCTCCAAGAAACAAATGAAAATCGTACACTAATTAAAGACATTAGACGTAGACAGTCAAGATTTTTTCGACATATTATGAGAAGAAATAAATTGGAGAGCTTAGTGACAACTGGCAAGATCGAGGGAAAGAGATCAAGGGGAAGACAGAGAAGTAAATACCTGGATGGCTTGACCACGAATCATGGTCAAGACAGGAACACTGAGCAGATCCACGACTCTTGTGATCGAGTGAAATGGCGAATCATGACCGCCCACGCTTACTGGCATGGCATGTATAGAGTTTACCATTGCTTTCTGAACGACCGGCATCCACACCATTGTATGGGATACCAACGCAGATATCTTAAACATCCACAAAATGCTGGGGTTGTCTTCGACGTCCTGTAAAGGATATTCAACTAAGTGGTTTTCTTTTTAATTATTTTAAAATCTGTCGAGTTAATGCTCATTATGTTTACCATTGGGGCCAGGCAACACGGTGTCTAAACGTGTGCCTGCCGTTGTTGTGATCCTGGGTTCGAATTCGCATTTATTTTTAAGACGAAGTTGTAAAATCTATCATTGCTTACAGGCTGACCTAGTTACGATGGGAACCAGGCAATGAGCTAGGAAGCAAAGATGCTGGCGGGTTATTGATTGACCTGACTCGTCTCGTGTTGCTAGGTCTGTCAATAAATCGGGCTGTCAACCATATACCCAATACACCTCATTACCTGGAAACGGATGCTTTACTACCTTAAATAAATGACTCTAGCGAAGTTGATAGAGAACTGCGCTGGTGGTGTCATGAACACGGTGGGACGCGTACTCGACGCCACGGCTCGTCCCTTGTCGTTGTAAGGGAAAGATTCGGTCACCTATTTCTCCTTGCTTTCAGGCCTATAATATATGATGGCGCTGTCACATCACAGACCCATGGCAGGCAACTGATTCGGGACAAAAACATACACACATGTATCGTATACACACACACTCACACACACACACACACACTCACACTTATTCACACACACTCACTCACACACACTCGCACACACATACATACACTCGCACACACACACACACACACACAACGGCTAGGGGCATGCCCTGGCGTCGAATATGTGCGACTGTGTTCATGACACTACCAGCGCAATTCTCTATCAGCTTTGTATTTGGAACACATTTGAAAAAATAACATTCTTTCTTCCGTTGATAACACCTTTCTGTTTGGAGTGCAAAGAATTACTCCGGCAGATGACAACCATCCGCTGCATATTGCTTCACGATGGACTGTGGAGCACACCTTTATGACGACATATGCTTCATTTTTTTTTTCAGATGTGTTCTACATACAAAGTTTAGTGAGACTTTACAAACACCCTGTAGATATATAAACATAGACACGCCTTCCTGCCTGACTACCTGCTTACATATACACACTTACGTAAGCAGGCAGACAGACAGACTGATGCATAGATTGGTGGATGGGCGGACGGACGGACGGGCGGATGGACTGGCAGACAGACAGACAGATAGACGGGTGTATGGGCAGAGAGACAAGCAGACACACATAATGACGGACGGATGGACATTCAGTAAAACAGACCGACAGATAGACATGTACGCACATCAATTGAGTTGACATGTTATATTTCATATTAAATGTGAACTATCAAACACTCTAAAATATCAAGCATACGGAAACAAAGAACCGTTGAAGGCTCACCCAGACATGATTACAATGTTTTCACACTGATCTCATGCGCCGCAGTAACTTAATATGTCAACGACGCAACAAAGTGTGCACGCGTGACCTGAGATAATGAAACTCCATAACAGAACAAAAACAAATCTAATGGCATGATAAGTCTGTTGCGAACCTGACAATGTAGTTGGGTTGGAATGATGTCAAATAAATGTCAATAAATGTCAACAATACACACGGGGGGTGGGAGAAATAAAATATATGTTGTCATTTATCATGTTTCATTGGCTGGTTCAAAATATTAGAATTCTTTTTGCAATCTATTTTTCCTCTCTTGGCGTATATGTACCTTAGTGGCATAAGTGCACATATACACACAATATACATACACATGCACACTCATGCACACACAAATACATACATACGAGGGGGCTTCAAATAACAACATTCATAATGTGATAGTATATTACAATAACCATGCCATTGTTTTGTAACTTATCAGTTTAGTTTAGTTTTAGTTTAGTCGTTGGATCAACATCACGGCACACGGTTTAACCCATAAGTGCTCCGTTTTCCTCCTAACTCAAACCTGAGTCTAGAGAAACTCAGCTCAATGCGCGAACTCCCGTTTCATCGTCGAGGACTCTGAAATACTTTGGGTAGATTTTTAACTCGAAATTTTGCCCGGGCAGCGCCGTTAGGCTACTCTTTTTCGATTTCCAACTGCCAAGGGATTTTTTACGTGCGCAACAATACACACGGGCGTCCGATCTCACTACCCAGAGACCAGGGGAAATTTTATTACTGGAAGTCCAGGTGGAGATTTTACATAAATCCCGGTCCTCACAGAGGCCTGAACCCGGGACCTCCAGCACTCGAGGCGGACGCCATACCTCGAGACCACTCAGACCCCTGTGGGGAGTTCTCTGTGGCGAAATGTAACCTGTCAATATTGCTGCTAAGAATGTCAAGAGTGTTAAGCATGTTACATCACGATGCAGATGAACACGGTGAAGTCATAAGGACAGTTTAAAGATGGCTGTCCCACTTTTGTCAGGCATCAAAGAGAAGCAGCGTTCTGTTGTCCGTTTTTCCCCCTCTGTGAAGGGTGAAATTTATAGCAATCTATCGGCGAATGAAGGTCCAGTGTGGTGACGCATGCTTGTCAGTCTAGCAAGTGTATGAGTTGAGTTGTAAAACGTTAGTTGCATATCCTTTACAGGACGTTTGCAGTCAACACCACCATTTTTTGCTGTTGTTGATGTCTTGGCGAGTTAACGTTTAGTAGTTTGCCATTGCTTTCTGAATGACCTGCACATATACCATTTCGTAAAATACCAGCACAAGGCAGTCTGCTGCCAAATCGCGCGAATATGTGTTTCGAACGCGGGTATACGGGATCACGAACCAGGTCCGTAACACCTTCGCCACGAAGACCGGCATGGGTGGTGTAGGAATTTGCAAAACGGCGCTACTTCTGTGACAGACTGTTCACCAGCGGTCCAGGCACACCAAGTAGTGACACCAGAGTCGATTGCAGCCGTTAAAGGCCTCATACAGGAAAACCGCCGATTGATTGTGAGTGACACTGCCGCACATCTTGACATCAGATAAGGTCAGCACACCATAACATCAAAGATGTGCTACAGTATCCGCAAAGTGTACGCCAGGTGTGTGCCACGGCAGCTTACTCCAGAATTAAAACAACGACCCACTGATGCTTGTCAAGAACTGGTGCAGTAATTTGAAGGAGACGGTAATGGTTCTCTGTAAGATTTGCTACTGGAGGTGAAACCTGGGTTCACTATACAGGAGCCGAAAAGGAAGAGAGCGATCAAGAAATGGCGCCTCCCGTCCTCACCGAAACCAAAGAAGTTTCGCACGCAGCCATCTGCAGGGAAGGTTATACTGACTCTCTTTTGGGATAAACTAAGGGTTAATTTACTACTACATATTAAGAGGGAAAACTGTCACCAGTGATACATATACATTTCTTCTCAGGAATAATCTTCGATCCGCAATCAAATCTAATCGACGTAGGCTTCTGAGTAAAGGTGTCCTTTTTTAACATGACAATGCTCGACTCCATACTGCCCGTGCAACTCTATCGAAGACCTCCACTTTCAGTGTGTACAACATTCCCCATACTCGCCAGACCTAGTCCCAAGTGATTTCCACCTGTTTGGACAACTCAAAGAGTTGACAGAAAAACAGACACAAATACATATACGTGCACACCTACATGTACACACGCGCAATTACATATATACAGTCATACACGCATACATATACACACGTACTTGCACACCTGTACATAAACATACGCGTCTACACACACACACACAGTGATACACGCACACACACACGCAATTACCCACACTCGTACACAAACAACCATATCCATACATACACACATACATGTATACATCCACACACAGATACATATACAACCAGCCGCACACAATGGTTGAAATCCTATACTCCACTGGGAGTCAATGATCGCAGGATAAGAATACGCAATGCGCACAATGACGTCTGGTCACAGAATATCTAGAATGTTCTCGAATGTCGCAGTTAGTGCACACAAAGTATAAAATTACTCAGATACGCGTGGGAGGACCTTCATAGAGAAATGCCATGTGTCTAGTAGCATCCTCTTATTTAATTATTAAGGTCTGTTTTAATCGTGATAGAGCGAATTGGTGAAATGATAAATACCTAGGGCAGGCGTCGGAAACCTACAGCACTGCGTGGCAAGCATGGCACGTGGAACGACTTTCAGTAATACGCTGAGTGAATTGAAATACAGTACGTGATCTCATTATAGAATTGCATTTTTGATTCAATAGAAGCATATTGTTCTTTTTAAACGACCGTTGTTAGACAATAGAGAAGCAACGGCTGCAGCAGGATATAACAATATGAAATAAAAACAGTTAGATAAAGGTAGCTCCTGCGAAAAGATGACACATACTAAACACAGATACAGTTGACAATGGGGGTATTAATGTATGTACGTTTTGGTGTAAACTGAGTGACCTGAGTAACAATGTATGTGCGTTTTGGTGTAAACTGAGTGACCTGAGTAACAATGTATGTGCGTTTTGGTGTAAACTGAGTGACCTGAGTAACAACGTATGTGCGTTTTGGTGTAAACTGAGTGACCTGAGTAACAATGTATGTGTGTTTTGGTGTAAACTGAGTGACCCGAGTAACAATGTATGTGCGTTTTGGTGTAAACTGAGTGACCTGAGTAACAATGTATGTGCGTTTTGGTGTAAACTGAGTGACCTGAGTAACAATGTATGTGCGTTTTGGTGTAAACTGAGTGACCTGAGTAACAATGTATGTGCGTTTTGGTGTAAACTGAGTGACCTGAGTAACAATGTATGTGCGTTTTGGTGTAAACTGAGTGACCTGAGTAACAATGTATGTGCGTTTTGGTGTAAACTGAGTGACCTGAGTAACAATGTCTGTGCGTTTTGGTGTAAACTGAGTGACCTGAGTAACAATGTCTGTGAGTTTTGGTGTAAACTGAGTGACCTGAGTAACAATGTATGTGCGTTTTGGTGTAAACTGAGTGACCTGAGTAACAATGTATGTGCGTTTTGGTGTAAACTGAGTGACCTGAGTAACAATGTATGTGCGTTTTGGTGTAAACTGAGTGACCTGAGTAACAATGTATGTGCGTTTTGGTTTAAACTGAGTGACCTGAGTAACAATGCCTGTGCGTTTTGGTGTAAACTGAGTGACCTGAGTAACAATGCATGCGCGTTTTGGTGTAAACTGAGTGACCTGAGTAACAATGTATGTGCGTTTTGGTGTAAACTGAGTGACCTGAGTAACAATGTATGTGCGATTTGGTGTAAACTGAGTGACCTGAGTAACAATGTATGTGCGTTTTAGTGTAAACTGAGTGACCTGAGTAACAATGTATGTGCGTTTTGGTGTAAACTGAGTGACCTGAGTAACAATGTCTGTGCGTTTTGGTGTAAACTGAGTGACCTGAGTAACAATGTATGTGCGTTTTGGTGTAAACTGAGTGACCTGAGTAACAATGTATGTGCGTTTTGGTGTAAACTGAGTGACCTGAGTAACAATGTATGTGCGTTTTGGTGTAAACTGAGTGACCTGAGTAACAATGTATGTGCGTTTTGGTGTAAACTGAGTGACCTGAGTAACAATGTATGTGCGTTTTGGTGTAAACTGAGTGACCCGAGTAACAATGTATGTGCGTTTTGGTGTAAACTGAGTGACCTGAGTAACAATGTATGTGCGATTTGGTGTAAACTGAGTGACCTGAGTAACAATGTATGTGCGTTTTGGTGTAAACTGAGTGACCTGAGTAACAATGTATGTGCGTTTTGGTGTAAACTGAGTGACCTGAGTAACAATGTATGTGCGATTTGGTGTAAACTGAGTGACCTGAGTAACAATGTATGTGCGTTTTGGTGTAAACTGAGTGACCTGAGTAACAATGTATGTGCGTTTTGGTGTAAACTGAGTGACCTGAGTAACAATGTATGTGCGTTTTGGTGTAAACTGAGTGACCTGAGTAACAATGTATGTGCGATTTGGTGTAAACTGAGTGACCTGAGTAACAATGTATGTGCGTTTTGGTGTAAACTGAGTGACCTGAGTAACAATGTATGTGCGATTTGGTGTAAACTGAGTGACCTGAGCAACAATGTATGTGCGTTTTGATGTAAACTGAATGAGCTGAGTAATAATGTATGTGCGTTTTGATGTAAACTGAGTGAGCTGAGTAAATATGACTGACCTTGCACAAAATTATATTTCCGATATATCCCCCTCTCCTTCTCTCTCTGTCTGTCTGTCTCTGTCTGTCTGTCTCTCTGTATCTCTCCCTCACTCTCTCTCTCTCTCTCTCTCTCTCTCTCTCTCTCTCTCTCTTTCTCCCCCCCCCCCTCCTCCTCGATAATCGTCACTACCAACTGTATACTTCTGTCGCATACTCATGCCAGTGCTCTCCGTTGCACACAAGTTGGCGTTGCTGTTAATTAACTGTGTGTCGTTAAAATGATTCAGAACAGAAAATGACGCTAGTTTCACACATGAGTGCAAGACTTGGGTGCTGAATGTCTACCATCATCGTAGGGATTTGTGGGAATCACTTTAACATACGAAGCGTGCAAAGTATTTGGCCCTGGTGTCACGAAAAACACCGTGATAAACCAGTTGATGATAATACAGGCAATCTGATTAAACGGCATGTTTGCAGGGCCCCAATTGTTTTTTTTAACAATACAGTAAAAACAGGTCGGATTCAAGCGGAAGTGCCCGGCTCGGGAGAAAACAGTCCGTCTGTCATTTAGAATTTCCCGACATCAAACGGAATGGCGGTTTTGCTTGTCACCACATGACAGAAAGTTGTGGGTTTGTTATTGGAAACATTGGGACACCTGCAGGACATCAACAACGTCACGTGAACAATTCAAGGCTGTTTGGAATAAAACATGATTGGGGGAGACAGTGTACCTCAAACAGTTGATTTAGGCGGACGTGTTTTGGCACTGCAGTTAGGAGTGGAAAAATGTCTACCGTGTGCTAATTAAGTTAATTTAATTTTACACGTGCCAGTCATGGCAAATGTAGATGTGATTTGATCGAACTGCGGTGTTGCCTAAGGTAGGCAATATAGTCTATTTAGGCCTAATTAATATAGGCAGTAGTCTTGTTAAAACTAGAGTGTGATGATTAGCACTGTTAGTTGAAAACTAGTTAGAGTAGTGAAGTGATAATTGGCTCTGCTAGGATGAATAGGATAGCGGGGTGATATTTGGAGAGATTTAAGATGGGTTGGGAGATGGGGAAAGTGTCCAATGGGGGGGGGGGGGGATCTTTCAGTGGTTTGCCCACTGAAGGTTTGCACTCTGTTTATGGGTCTTTCCTTGTCATAGCCTGATTCGGACGTAGGTGAGGAGCTAATAGGCTCTATGACAGAGTTTAGTTAGCTGAAAAATAACAGAGCAAGGCAATAGGCTTACACTCAGCCGGTAGGATCAGTGACTAGTGCTATCACCAGATGTGTTGTTTCTCTAACAGGTTCCCTGCCAGTTACGAGGAAGCTCAACACTGGTTTTGAAACAAGCTCAACTCCAATTAGAAAGAACACCAGTTGGACACTCAAATGTTTCTTACGAAAAAGGAATAACGTCCGAGAAGAAAGATGGTATTATGTTTACGCTGGACTCATAATCAGGAGGGTTCACCATAACATGGCTCAGAAGAGCCAACCAATATAACGATTCCTGTGTGTTAAGGTTCACCTAGGATGGGTGATGATTGTTGATATGTCACACATCATACAAACATTGTTAAAGGAACGAGAACATTAAAATGTAAGTCACATGGTGTGATAGATTCCAGTGAAATATTACAAAAGACATCATACTTGAGACTTTATAGACACTAGTTAGGATCAAGTATATTAACAATAACAGTGATACCTAAGTACACACAACAAAGGATTCGTACAGTTTTTAGGAACGATAGGAACTTATAATGTGTAGTGTGCAACCGGTCCATGATCAGCTGTAATTACAAACAGTATCTATTTCGGATGATCAGGAAGATGGATTACCAGGTAGCTACAGATGACAGTCGGTGTCCGGCAGGAGGGATACAGCACTGGGTGAGATGGACTTGTTCTGACTTAACGTGCTGTGGTGTGTCCTTGCAAGGATGAACTGACTATGCTATTATCTGAGGGTCCGATCCTACACACATTATAGAACACATCACACATTTTCTTCGCATACACGTCTCATATACGTTACACTTTTCTTTTAATAAATTAAACTTTATTAATTTTTGGAAGCAAGAGTTGTTGAATATGTTGCGTGGGGAAGAATGAGAGGGGGCATAGTACGACAGTGATAGAGAGAGAGGAAAAGGTGTCCATGAACTGAAGGAGTGTGTTGGACGGAAGCTGGTGGATTCTCCAGGATATTGATAGGGAGAAAAAATTATAATGTGGGTGTTGACTCCCCTCACTCCAGGGACGACACTTTAAAGGAAGACACGACACCTGGTTATGCATCATCATAGCAGAGACCGAGAATATCCAGGAGATAGGACGAATATCGAGGAGATAGGACGTGTGAAAGATGTTATGTCCAGCTATGTTTCATTATGGTCGTCACTAGGAAGAAGGAAATACCACAAGTCAATAAATAAGTCACACTGTTCTGTGGGATGGCAGATAAATGTAGTGTTTTCTACAGGAGCCATTAGGTGACAGCAACTTCGAACTTTATATTCCCGTTTGTCAGGTGGCGCTAGGTGTCTCACGCGCAGCGCATAAATAAAAGGGCGAATGTACTTACGGAGTGTACAACCAAAGAGCAACATGCTGTTGTGTGTGTGTGTTGTTGTTTTTTTTTTTGGGGGGGGGGGGGCAAAAGGACTGCCTGCAAAAGACATTTATAAAGAAATGCTACCTGTTTATGCTGACGAATGTTTGTCCCGTAAAGCGGTGCATAGCTGGGTAGAAAAAGTTTCTCAAGGACGTTCTAAAATTGTTAATGAAATCCGATCTGGGAAAGTTATGCTGACGGTGTTCTGGGATTGTCAATGAGTGCTTTTAACCAATTTCAAGAAGAAATGTGACAATGTGAATTCTGAATTGTACTGTGAAGGTCTATTGATGCTTCATGATGTAATTCGAAGAAAACATTCAGGGCTGCTGACTAGAGGAGTGTTGCTTCTTCATAAAAATGCCAAACCACATACAGCTCGATTAACTCAGTAGAAAATGAACCAACTAAGGTGGGAAGTTCTGAAACATCCACCTTACAGTCTCGACTTAGCCCCTAGCGATTTCCACCTTTTTGGTCCACTGAAAACCCACCTTCGCGGGAGACATTTCGCGAATGACGCCGAAGTTAAATGTGAAGTGAAAACGTGGTTTAGAAAACAGAGCACGCAGTTTTATGCAGCCGGTTTTGGGATGACTGATAAAACTATGGGATAAGTGCATGAATATTGGTGGAAATTATATTGTGAAATAAAGAGACAATGTATGTATAAAAATAAATTTGTTTCAAGTTGTTATCATATTTAGTTATTTTTCTAAAGCCATTTGTGACTTACTTATTGACTTAACCTCGTAATCCACACGTGGGAATATGTGTGTTATATATTTCAGCTTGCGGGATTAATCTTCTTTGCCTTAGTTTACGATGTGTGATTTCTGTAGTATGGACATGACGAGATGCAGCGAAATATGCCAGGCAATAAACTGTGCTCGGTTAGCCTGTCCATGGTATTCTTTGTATTTCCTTCAGAAACCAAATTTCTACTAGATATTTTCATCTTGTTTGCGCATCTTCCACGCTTAACATCCATACGAATGTACATATTCTATGTAGCACTTCAACACTCTTTTTCTCGTTGCAAATGATATCATTATGTGGGTCAGTATGTTTTCCATCTTGCAAAAGTCTACCTTAGCCACGCCAATTCTTGTTCTAATCTCTTCAAGGCATCTCCATTATAATATTTGACTGTTCTGAAACAATTATACCGATTCACTTATTTAAGAATATTCCCATTTACTTGTATTTTACATTGTGGTATTTCTTCTTCCTAGTGACGACCATAATAAAACATAGCTGGACATAACATCTTTCACATGTCCTATCTCCTCTATGTTCTCGGTCTCCGCTATGATGAAGCATGCCCAGGGCCAAATACTTATATAGTAACCATGCTAATTTTAAACTGCCTATAATGTCTTTTTGTGAACTGGCTTTTCAATATGAATAGCAATGGTTTTGCCACCTTGGGTTGTCAGAGTCTATTTCGTTCATTATTCTGTCTGTTCAATTACGTATTTAAAAGATAATTATACTTGCAATTCATTCTCAAAGGAGCAGTTCATTATACATTCATTGGAAACTCACAACAACCCATACTTGTGTTATTTCTGCATTAAGCCGTTGTTGATTTTATTTAATAAACATGTGAATCAGAAAAGGCTAAAATAAGTACTATCAGGGACATTGGAAGATGTGAGTCACGGTAGTACCACGTCAATCACTCTTGCCTGCGGCACGATGGTCATGAGTTCGAATCCGCCATAGAACGGTTATTCTACAATGACCTGGTCTCCAAATCGATCCAGCTTAAAATAGTTTAGTTTAGTCGACGGATCATCAATACGGCACACGGGTGTAACCCACAAATGCTCAGTTCTACTCCTAAGTCAAACCTGAGTCCGGAGAATTGCAGCTCAGTGCACGAGCTCCAAAGCACCGGCGAGGATCCTGAAATACTTTGGGTAGATTTTTAACTCGAAATTTTGCCCCGGCAGCGACGTTATGCTACGTTCCAATTTCCCCTGGTCTCTGGGTAGTGAGATCGGACGTCCGTGTGTAGTGTTGTGCACGTAAATAATCCCTTGGCAGTTGGAAATCGAAATCCCTTAAAATAGGTTCCATACAGTTAACTAGACAATAAAGGCGGCCTATGTTATATTGATCACACCATCCATCCAGTACCAATTGGTCTATACAAGTATGAGGCAAACATTGTATATTCAATGCGCTTAAAGGGGCGGAACAGGGTCCTTGACTTAACTCTGCAGTGGGAATTAGAAACTACAAAGATAATAGGCTCGTCTCGTCCATGGACCAGTCTGATATACTGAATTCTCTACGAGAAGTAAGACCTTTGCGAGAACCAGGTGATGACTGTGAATCTACAACCATGGTAAGTCTGCGAGAACAGCAAGTTAAAAGAGGTGTGGACAGACAAGAACACTTTGCAGGGCGCCAAAGAAGATTAGTGAACCAACACAGAACTGGCGTCGTTAGCCGCTACACGCTGTGGGGTTTACTGATGAGGGGTCCGAGCACTTATGAACTGAATGGCTCGATGTGCAATGAGGATGATCTGTTCACAACTAACTAAGATAATATAGAATAGTAAGTGCGTAGGGTAAAGATGAAGTTTGTCCCATGGCAAATAACTGTGGCTAGGGTGTGAACTGTTGTGCCTTCACATCTTCTAGGTCATGGTATTATAGATGGTGTTACCAGTTCTCTTCTTTTCCGCATTTTCTTTCCAGACAATTTTCAGTAATTTTGTTTAATTATTCGGAATAATGTTATGAAGCTCGGCAGCTCCCAAAGCTATTCTTGTCGTGAAAAGACCCCCCCCCCCCCCACCCCTCACCCCAAAGAAAAGAATTATGGTAAAGCTCAGGGTTGAACTTTGACACTTTTCTTGGTCAGCAAGAGATCTAGCCACTATCACAAACAGGAAAGGGGTTAATTTAGTACTTCCCTGTGATAGAAAGCGCTAATGGTATGCTGACTAGTTTCGTAGTGGGTGCGTTAGTATAAGCGCTGGCAGGCTGTGCGGAAGAGCGTGGTAGGATGAAGGATTGACGCCTGGGTTTCTCATTCGCGTGGACAATGAACAAGCAATTAGAAAGACGAATAGATGTAGATGTGGGTATACAGAAGAATATGTCGCATTTAACTGAAACAAATGTAATTAAATACAGAGGTTCTAGAAAAAAACTGGAAATGAAAAGAGAGTTGATGCAAGAAATAAAAAAGAGGCAAGTGAAATATTTCAGCCACGTTAAAAGACACAACAAGTTTATAAACATTATAATAGAGAAAATGTTGAGGCAAGCGAGTAAAAGTAGACAATGATACAAGTGGGAAGAAAACATCAAGAGATGGACGAACGGCAGTATGATAGATGTACAATCACTGGTCAGAGAAACACAAAGTTGGAGATCCATTGCAGCCAACCTACATTGTGGAGACGGCAACTGATTGATTTGTCAGTCGCTAAGAGGTGTAAAAATAAAACACTGGCCACTCTGTCATCGGGCACCTAGTTCTACAAACTATGATGGTCCTAGGACATTGCAACAATCATTGCATGATTCTGCTGCTGGACATTTTCTTGTTATGAGTATTCTCTCTCTCTCTCTCTCTCTCTCTCTCTCTCTCTCTCTCTCTCTCTCTCTCTCTCTCTCTCTCTCTCTCTCTCTCTCCTCTCTCTCTCTCTCTTATATATATATATATATATATATATATATATATATATATATATATATATATATATATATATATATATATATATATATATCGTCTTCTTCAGCATTCCGAGCCATTGAGGTTCTTTGCTGCAGATACAAGCCGTCTCCATTCGTCTCTCTGGTTGACCTTCTCTTGCCAGTCGCTGATTCCAAGTGCTTGTAAGTCTGTATGTTATCTCTCCACCGTCTTCTTGGTCTACCTCGGGGTCTACGGTCATTTATTTCCTGAGTGTAAGCGAGTTTTGTTTCCCTATTATCTTCCATTCTTTCTATATGCCCCAGCCATTGCAGTCTATTAGCCTTCATGATACCAGTGATTAGCGGGGACTTAAACAGATCATAAATGTCTTTGTTTCTTCTTCTTTTCCACTCTCCACTTTGTGTATCCCTAATGGGCCCAAAGATGCGTCTTAAGACTTTGTTCTCAAAGGTTTGTAACAAGGCTTCGTCTCCTTTAGTTGTACTCCAGGTTTCAGAGCCATACAGCACAACTGGTCTGATCAGTGTTTTGTATATTGTGATCTTGGTGTTACGAGATTGATTTTAGCAGATAGTACATAGTATATCTTATATCCAGAGTTGATTCTGGCTTGTATTTCTTCCCTTGCTATGTTGGAGCAGTTGAAGATTGTACCCAGATATTTGTATGTTTCCGTTCTTTTAATGGTCATATTATCTATTGTATGGCCAGAGTTTTTAGCCGTTCCTTCTCTTGAAATTACAATATATTCTGTCTTATCTTGGTTGATAACCAGCCCCATTTGTTGAGCTTTTTCCTTTAAGTGAGTTAATATTTCCAATGTCTTTTGTTCATTTTCCCCTATAATATCTATATCATCTGCATAACCAAGCAGTCTGGATGTTCCTCCAATAGCACATTCCTCCTTTACCTTCCTTACAACTTTCTCTAGAGCCAGATTGAAAAGGAGCGGCGATAGTGCAACACCCTGTTTCAAGCCAGATGTTATTTGGAAAGGGTCTGATTTCCTGCCTTTATATGTTACTATATTATAAGTATCTTCCATGCATAGTCTGGTCATGTTGATTAACTTCCTTGGTATTCCAAATTCCTACATAGCATTCCATAGACTATTCCTATGGACACTATCATAAGCCTTTTTTTAAATCCACAAAAATGTTATGGAGATCTCTTTTATATTCCCAACTTTTCTCGGCTATTTGTCGTAAGATAAATATCTGATCTATCGTTGATCTGTTTTGTCTGAAACCGGCCTGGTAGTCACCTAATATGTCTTCTGAATATGGTTTTAGTCTATTTAGTAATACCGTGGATAGTATCTTATAGCTTGTGGACAGTAGTGATATTCCTCTATAATTTTCATATATATATATATATATATGTTTAGTTTAGTTTAGTTTAGTCGATATATATATATTCCCCTTACATGTAGTTCTCCTTGCTGTATTGACTTAAACACACATTCAAGAACATGGGAATATAACATTCTGTGGTGTTATAGTTTTATGATTTTATGTCGAGATAACATTATATGTGGAGATATTGTTTTACGACCTTGAGAAGCAGCCAGGTTGCATTCAGCTGGTAATCCTGTTCTTCTTTTTCTGAACAAACTTTCCAGAATAACAACTAATTTGGTGTTAATCACTATCATACCCCTCCAGGCATTGAGTTAGTGTCCATTGAGAACGAATTTTACGCAAGTGTGCAGTCACCTGTGAAGCAAACGGTACTGCAAGAGCTGTGAAGAAAAGGCTGGACAGAAAAACCACTGCAGGAGATCCTGCTCCTGGAACGTCAAGCATTCTTTGCCCGCATTGTCAAAGAACATTTCGAGCCAAAATAGGCCTTATCAACCATCTTCGAACTTACGGCTCCATACTTTCAACCTCTCTAGATAAATTGAATGGTCATCATCATTCTTGATGGATAAACAACATGTAACATTGAGAACGAAACACCTAAACCTTGTGGAGGAAACATTACACACCCAGGTCTAATCCCAATCAGTATGTATGTACTGTGCTGAACCATGACCTGGTTACATTCTAGCATGCCACTCCAAAGATACTATGTTCGAATCCCGAACCTGCACACCCCGCGGGTTTGCAGGCTTGGAGACAGGTAGGATAGATCTGCAGATCAGTATTTTTGGAGGTTAGATTTTCGTACTGGGTGGGGAGTACTCTCTGTATATTAACCTCACTTCGATAGATGCACACCCTTTCTAGGATCTATACGATTATAACACCTGCACATCGGACTTGGGATTTAACGCTCAGTCTTCCATGGGATTCATTAACTATATATATAGTATTTAGAAATAATGGGCAATCATCACAACTAGAAGCATGCGGTACTAAACTTTTGAAGTCAGATATTTATCACAAGTGAAAAGTCTCAGAATGAAACTTCGGAATTCAGATGTTTATCGTACCTGAAAAATCTCAGTATGAATCATCGTAATTCAGATGTTTACCACAACTCAATAATCACACTACGGTACATGGAAACTCAGCTATTTACCACAACTCAAAGATCCTAGTAACCGGTCTAGTATTACAAATGATTGATGCAGGTTATGAATTTGTTACTTAAATACAGAGTTTGTAACTACACATTGTTCCAACGCCTAGATAGATGTATCTTTCCAAATCTCATGAGTTGTATGTATGTGGGTCAGAGTGAGTGTGTCTGTGTTGTGTCTTTTAAAAAATAAAACAAAGTGAAAGTAAACCACATTCTTTTAAACCATAGGCTTACTGAAAATAAGGTGCTAGCCCCATGTTTGTATAGACAAATGGGCACTCGATGAGTGGCGTGGCCGACAACGTCTTTACTCCCCTAGGATATGTCCTCGTACGCATTCTAATCTGGGTCGACGCACAGCCCAGTTCAATTACAAACAATCCACTCGATGGGGGTACGAAAGCATGACCATCGCGATATCGACACGCGATGTGTCACCATTATCATGCGCCCTACCGGTCATCATCGGAGATTACGATTTGTTATCTTACACGATCTCCAGAGTCATGATCAAGCATGTGATCTAGTTCCGATTTATGCCATGTAGTCAAACCATCCAGGTATTTATCTGTCTTCCTTTTCCTTGCTCTTTTCCTATCAATTGTTGCCAGTTGCCGCTACGTTTTCTTGTTTATTCATTCCTATAGCGTGCATAAATAAATCTTGACTGTTTACGTTTAATTTCTCAAAAAAATGTATTGTTTACATCTGTTTCTTGTAGGACTTGCTCACTGGTAGAGTACTGCGAATTACTGAATAAACACAATTATAGATACATGGATAAACGGAACAATGAATTGCGAATGTCAGGGGAATGCTATTAACTGAATAAATTATGGAGTGGGACAGACAGAACTACAAAAATTAGATTTTTAAGAGCCTGCATCTTTCCCATTGCAACTTACCCATATGAGACCTGGACACTTACTAAACAAGCTGAACAGCGCATAAATGCCTTTGAATATAAATGTTATAGACGAGTTCTAAGAATATCTTGGGTAAAGAAAAGAACAAATGCATCCATACTTCAAGAGCTGAATATTGAAGAAGGCTGGCTATTAAAGACGATAAAACAAAGAAAATTAAAATATTTTGGTCACTTGAAACGTCACGAAAGTTTGGAGAAAACAATAATTGAGGGGTATATGCCTGGGAAGAGAGGAAGAGGAAGGCTAAAGAGAAGTTGGGTGCAGAATGTGGCGGATGATCTCCAGATGGGTGTATCGGACGCGAGACATCTTACTTATGATCGAGAGTTTTTCAGGAAGGTTGATATGGGAGCGAGGTTCTGCAAATGAGATGCTACTGAATGAATGATTGAATGAATGAATGAATGAATGAATGAATGAATGAATGAATAGAATGGGACCGTGCGATTGCATGTAACAGTTAGAAATTCCGTTTATCCCATCACATTAGCATCGTATGGCATGCCTGTGATATATTGTATTTTCACAAACGTAACATCGCGTCAATTATTTCCAGGACGACAAAATCAGAGTTCACCGCCAACAATACTAAGTTTGTTTCATGTTACTACAATCTTATATTTTACAAGGACAGACTCATTGTCCACGGGAAAGTAAAACACGAAACGGAGGAAGCTGAGATATAAACAGCTTCAATCGGTTTCCGGCCTCATTGTACCAACAAAACAGCGACTGGTCACAAACCAAGATGTGCCTGCGGAATGGTAGCTTCTTAACTCGCCACGACAAAGTGAGAAAATTGTCTAAACAGAAGAAGGACCATACATCCAGCAGCCAGTATTTGGGAACAACCAAATCTATGACCTTACTTCTTGGTGATGTCAACTGTTGACACGTGTTGTGAAGCCGTCTTGTTCGGATGAGGTGAATATGATATTCATTTAAATCTTAGATTAGTGTGAGTCTTTTTCCCAGAAGAGGAGTTGGTAAGTCGACTTGTTGAACACGAGTGGTGAGTTCTTAAGAAGTAATTGTAATATGTTTAATTGTTATAGTTATAGATAAACTATTCATTAAGGATAACCATAGTGAGTTTTATTTTCTCCCAAAGTAAACAACTGATTTAATATATAAGCAAGTTGTACATTTATTTCTTAAGCAACTCAATCTACAATGATTTAGAATGGTTAGTTCTTAAGAAATTAATCTAGTAGAAACTAAATAATATTATACTCAGTTATCATAGTCATAAGATAAACTGTACATTAGGAGAAAACTACAGTGTTTTATTTTCTCCCAGCTAAACAACTTAGTTAATGTATAAAACATTAGACACATGTTATACATTTTATTTCTTAAGCATGAAACTCAATCTACAATGAATTAGAGTAACTTAAGACTTAAGGTAACTCGGAATTCTTAGTACAGTGGTAAGTACATATTGTGCATGTACCCACACTGGTCAGAGGAAACTCATTTAAATGTGCCAGCACTGATAGAGAAATTAGTGTAATGGGTATAGTCAGTAGATTTACTTTTTATACATAAGCACATGAACAAACAAATAGTTTCTTATATTTCATGAACACACGAGAACCAAATAGATTCTACAGGGATTATAATTTTGTGTGTTGAGTTAAAGCAACCAATTGGTGAGTCAAATGTATTTCAATGTTATAAACATGGGGAAGTAATATTTGTGCCACACAATAATAATACTTAGTCAACCGACATGTTAGAATGGTTAAGATTCATAATGCCTGAATATGGATTGAGTATATCACATAAATTGTATGTAGTTGATGAGAGCATGTGGTGACTCATGGATTTCATGTCGCTAAATCCTGGGTGAATTTCATAAGTGTGCCTAATGATCACATGTCTATGTCATTGAAGAGCATTCTTGTGTCATGTGTGTTTCATCAAACAGATGTGAATGTATTCTGTGTATAGCACCTACATATGCATGATTGTCATCCATACAGATATGATTGTGTCTGATGAATGGGTGAGATCTCATTGTGAGGTCAATGGTGTTAACATTTAAAGTTATCATTGCGAAAACACATAAGTCTAGCTACTTATCTTACATGCAAGTATGAATGATGAGAGATGAGAGAATGATCATCCATGCACATATGAATGATATCTGATAGATGAGAGAAATGATCATCCATACATATGAATGATGTCTGAGAGGAGTGAATTGACCCCACATGCACAGATGGATATGTTGACTGATACATGAGGAGTTTGAGTGAGTGAGTGAAGTTACAGGCTGAGAGAGTGGGAGTATAGGCCAACAGTCAATCTCAGGATAGCCGGCAACTTGATGTGAAATGCCATGACTATCACCAGAGAACTGGTTCGGCGTAACCCATAAACTAAATAATAATTTAGTACACTCCGGCGCATAACAACACTGTGTATAAAATATCATTCATGCTATAATCATCTAGTTTTGTGCGCTAAGCACGACACAACCAATATCATACATTACGCATGCGACCAGCATCTGTTTGTATTTAAGCAAAATCCCTCTTTGTTGTTCATGTCACTCCTGTTAACGCATATGGTCTAGTTTAATGATAAAATGTACTACAAGGATGATGATGATGACTGTAATGATTATGATAATAATGGTAATGATTATAATGAGCATGATGATGATGTAATGATTATAATGAGCATGATGTTGATGTAATGATTATAATGAGCATGATGATGATGGTAATGATAATAATGTAATCATGATGATGATGTAATGATTATAATGAGCATGATGATGATGGTAAGAATAATAATGTAATCATGATGATGATGAGAATGATTATAATAAGCATGATGATGCGGATAGCTGAAGTACAATCTTAGTATAGAGACGGTGAAGAATGGGGAATATACTCTCTGTAAAACTTTGGACTAAAAAAGAATTCACCTGAATACTATACAAGAATGGATACCATAATGTACTTATATTGCTTATAAACAAACACTCATTACAGTGTGGACTGATTTTTAAAAGCCCTTAATGTATGAGACCCTTTTCCTGAATAGAAAAAGATGTAGAGAACAAAACTATGTACAGAAGAGAATGGTCAACATAATTGTCAAATTCCAAATCACTCAAGGTATTACTTAAACTATAGATCCTGAGGACAGGCATACGTGAAGATGGAACTTGCACATCTGCTAGTTAAACCTTGAACACCTGATAGTGGAAGATTGGAGTGAGAGCAAACAACTATGTTGGTGATAATACTGATAACAAATTGAGAACATCAAGACTATCTTTCTTCTATGTTTATTTTCTCTAAGAACAAGATTCATTTTATTGTTTTCACTTGTTGTGTTCTTAGGCTTTTGCATTTCATTTCTAATGTCATATTTATGATATCATTAGAATTATGTGATGCTAAAATTTCAGGTAGTGGTCATTATCCAGACCTGACTTTGTGAATGCAACACTTTGTGAAAGTAGTTGTAGCAGCTTGACTGAATGCAGTAGCCACTTAACTGAGTGAGGCAGCTGAGATAGTGAGGCCAAATACTATTCCACAGCAACTTCCTGCCAATTTTCACCACCTTTCCAAGAGAGGTATTAAATATCCTTTCCCTAGGTATAGGTGGAAGAAACACAGTGAGCTAAAAGATTAAATAAAACCGGGGAAATAATAAAAGAACTCTCCAGAATATTCTACTCTGACTTAATGCTACCGAGATCCAAGAACTGGATGGGAAACCAACCAGGGTGTACCCAGTTTCTTTCCACAGATTCGAATTAGGCCAGCAGAAGAGGCCCAATAATCATAAGTAAAACCGGTTGCAACACTGAGGACAATGTATGATACCGTGGCACAGCCAGGAGATAGATAATTAGTTAGAAATAACTCTGTAAATAATCTTGAAATTGTAATGCATTGATTGTTGTATGTTATTACATGTATAATCAATAGTTCCATTTATATATATAATACATGATGAAAATTGCAGGTTATTTTCTCTTTTGAGAGTTCTCTTGTCACAGTAAAATTGTTGTAAGCAATTACCCTAGATTAATTATTTAGTTGGTAGAGGAGAGGCAAGGAACCATCCCTAAGGACATTTAGGATATTCAGTAAAAATTTCATTTTTTCCTTGAGGTATTCCTTGGTTCTCCAAAACTCTATTTAATGGTCTCAAATCATTGAGCCAGTAACAGTTAAATTAATTTTAACGGGCAGGATCACATTGAGAAAGAGGAACTATGGATCCTTGATCTCTTTGGGTTTGAGCCATCAACTATTTATCCGACAATGCCGATAAGCGTGGGCTGTTATGTTTCGCCATCCCACACAATCGCCAGAGTCATGGATCAGCTCTGTGTTATTACCTCGACCACGCCATGTGATAAACCCATCCAAACATTTACTTAGCTGTCTGGCCCTATGTCTTTTCTCTTCAATCTGGCCAGTCTCCACCAAGTTGTCTAGAGTATGTCTTCTCATAAAGTGCCCAGAACATTTTGACTGTTTACTTGTAATCTCTCTAATCAGGTTATGATTTTAATTTTCTTATTGTTGGGCTTGCTCATTGGGTTTGGTTTTCTGTCTGTCCATGATATTCTTTGCATTTTCTTCAGAAACTACATTTCCACTGCGATTAGACGTTTTTTCAGAGTGTCTTCTCATTGTCCACGTTTCACATTCATACAAAAGTATAGATTATAGCTAACAATGCAATACTCTTTTTCTCGTTGTAATTGACATATTGTTATTGGTCAGTATGTTTTCCATCTTGCTGCATTCAAAACCATACCCACGCTTCATTATTTCTAAACAAGTGTATACTGAGCACAGGCGCTTTGCTTTACTTTGGGACTGCAAATACGAGATTCGATTAAATGTTGCCCCGTTGACAATAATTGAAAATTTTCATAACATCAAATGCACACAAAGCATTATATTGAGAAAAGGCACACATAATGCAGCTCGTGTATTTTTAAAGATCGTTGAAGCGACAACACGAACAGTGACCGAGTGACTGGGCACAATAAGTGGAATGATGTTGTTAATGTGGTCTAGTGAACGCTGTAAATGACTTGTTCATCCGGAGATAGAACAAGAGCAGGAAAGACCATTTATAACGCATGATAGCTTAGAGACAGCCATTTTGAATTTCAAGAATCGCTCTCGCCTTACATAAAGAGGCCTTAGATATTCGAGTAGTTCATACCAACCTCGTGGATTTTGATATTATCATACAAGCCTATAATTTGTGTGGAATCTGCAGGGCAAGCAAAATAGAGGAAAACCTAAAACATATGGATAAGAGAAGAAGATACAGAAATTAATAATATTGGGAGGCTACGAACCGACCTGCATGGGATAGGTAAGAAAAGAACGGCTAAGAGTAAGTTGTGTGAGGGTCTGTTCTCCAAATGAGGATAAAGGGCTAATGAAGGAGACACACTCATCTAGGTATCCAAGGTGGTGAAGTGGCTTGCACGCTTGCCTGCCATACGGATTGCCATGTGTTCGCACCACTATAGAGGTGAGTTTTTAAATACAGACATGGTCTCCTAGGACGAGCCATTGAAATGTGTCCTTTTCTTTTAACTTCATACAAGTGTCTGGCTTTGGAGAATTATATATATATATATATTATTGTATAGTATATTAGACACAGTCAATGCTCGCTTTTAGTTGGGGATTGGTTGCATAAAAAGTAGCTTAACAAGTCGACAGAGTCGACTTCATTGCACCGGGATTTTTATCCCATATGGCTCAGTCTCTTTCGGCAGCGCGGAAAGCGTCACACAAAGAACGAACTCCGTAGCTCCAGCGACGACCCCCTCTTTCTCCCTCCACAGAAGTCTGAAGACATTACACTTGTGAACCGAATAACGTAGCCCGGTATCAAAGCCACCACCTACGCAGGACGAGGAAGGCGACGTAATAACTTAACCACGGAGACTCCCTGCTTGTAGTGGTTGTATGAAAACGTAAGGTGTAAACTACCGTGAATTACTGAGTCAGGTTTTACGGAAACCTCAATCTTGCAAATTTTGGCGAATAACGTGGAAACATATTTACAATACACAATACACTACATTAAACGATTATGTAACGTATCATTCTTTTTTAGTAAACTCATCTTTCTTATTATATTATTTATTCTTGCTTGTAGTCTGTTCTGTTGAGTTTCTTTTTTTCTTAAATTATCGTAGTGACAATACATAAATGTACAATGAATGAATCACCCAATAAACGAGAAGTAGATTGTGAGCTTTACTAAAACACGACTACAAGAGACAAATTGGACGTTGCGGCCAAAGCCTTCGTCAGCACAAGACAAACAAATACAAACCAACACAAAACTACATGAAACACACTATGACAATATTAAACTATTAAACTAATTAAAATTAAATGTACTCATCTGAATTCTGTGTCCTGGCTTGGAAAGTCTGACACGCGTAGGGCGCCAGTGTATCAATAGACCGGATGTATGGTACACGGGTCAAAGGTCAAGCGGGAAGGGAGTGGGGTGGAGACGCACCCATGCGTGCGGAAAAATGAAATTTGAGACCGGCAAAGATGTTACGGACGCAGATGACAATTAGCAATTATCGTTAAGCGCTCGAAACACCGCTGCGGAAACCTATATAGTGTTAGTATACACAGAGGGGCATGAGTGGCGGTCGTTCAGAAAAGGATGGCAAAACACCGATCGTAAATCCGCCAAGAGAGTTGACTAGTGTCATACAAAGGATCTGCACGTACCCAGATGGTGGACTGTAAGCTAGGGGTGGGAGGGGTGGGGTGGGGAGTTAAATGAAGCTGTGTTGGACATTAAGGCCGTGAGGGGAGAGTGTGCCCAACTGGAAGATGAGACGGTGTTCCAATGTCTTCCGATCCCGTTCGTGGGATGCGCATGATTTGATGGCCGTGACCTGTATGTCGGCTACGCCATGGTGGTCAGGACTGTTGAAATGCATGGATACTGGTTTCTGGGCGCCGCTGGTGATGTCAGAAAGGTGTTGTCGAAATCTGTCCCCAAGACGTAATCCTGTCTCACCGACATATCTCATGTCGCAACGTGTGCAGGTAATCGCATAGATGACGTTGCGACTGATGCATGAGAAACCTTCACGGATGTGGAAGGTCGTCTTAGGGAATGCCAGACTCTGGGTTTGAAGTACGTATGGACAGGTCTTGCAAACCGATCGAAGACACGCCACCGTGCCAGGAAGAGACTGGTGAGGTTGGGGTAGCCTGCTATGGACCAGCACATCTCTGAGGTTACGATCCCGCTTATATGCCACCAGAGGAGCCTCTGAAAAGACATCACAAGTGGTCGAGTCCGCCCGGAGAATGGATAGATGTTTAAAAAGGATATTCTTGGCAGCAATATTGTGGGGATGATAAGTAAGTGAGAGGACAGGTCTATTGTTTCGTGGTTTTGGCCTGGAGGAGAGAGCCTCAGTGCGACTGATAGACTGGCAGCGGTGAAGAGCTGTAGATAGAACATTCTCAGGATAGCCACGAAGGCGAAAGACATCAAGCATCTCGTGGGCTTTTTGATGGAAGTCGTAATTATCCTGACAAAGTCGTCGGAGACGTAACAGTTGGGAGAAAGGAATAGAACTTTTGCACGAGGGAGGGTGGGAGGAGGTATAGAGAAGGAATGAGTGCGAGTCAGTTGGTTTATAATAAACCGTCGTGCATAGACCAGCGGAACCTAAAGAGACTGTGAGGTCTAAGAAGTTGACGGCCGACGAAGAAATGGTGGAGGTAAGTTTGATGCTGGGATGGAAGTCTGAAAAAAAGGCAATGTAGGTCAGGCAAGGGCATGTCCGAGACACCAAAGCAGTCGTCAATGTACCTCCTGTAAAGCTCTGGGAGCCTACCGGTGTACTGACTCCATACCTGGTGCTCCAGATAGCACATGAAGAGGCAGGCATAACTGGGACCCATCTTAGTACCCATGGCCACACCGCTGATCTGGTCGAAGTAGTCCCCATTGAACTCAAACGAGTTGAGGTTGAGGACTAACTCCGCAAGACGCAGTAATGGTCCAGTGGCTATTAAGGGATTAAGCCTTTTCTCCAAGAAAAATTCTAAGGCTTTAAGGCCGTCAGAGTGAGGAATGGATGTGTAGAGTGAAGTCACATCTAAAGTGAAGATGTGATACTGAGAAGGGTTAGTGAAACTGATGGAATCGAAGATGGAGATAGCGTGGTTGGTGTCTTTGATATACGAAGGGAGGCTGGCAACCAACGGCTGAAACATGCTGTCTAGAAACTCTGAAATCCGTTCTGTAGGGCAAGAGCAGGCCGAGACGATAGGTCTCCCAGGGTTACCTGGTTTGTGTGTCTTAGGCAGCATATTAAAGGCGGGTTTGCCCAAGCAGCTATCGTGGATGATCAGCGAGGTGGCGGAGCTGGGCAAAAGACCTTGCTGGATAATGGCGTTAGTCACGCTTTTGACCTGGGTGTTGTTGCTGACTGTCCCATCTCGTATCCTTGGTCTGTAGAAGGTGGCATCCCCAAGTTGCTTGTTGCCTTCCTGTATATATAAGTCTTTCCTCCAAACCACTAGCGCCCCTCCCTTATCGGCAGGTTTGATAACTATGTCATCACGACGTTTCAACTGTGTAAGTGCCCGTTGTTCATCCGCGGTGAGGTTGGAATATCGTAGTGGCTTAAATTTGAGTTTTTGGATGTCGTAAAGAGTTTTGTCGATGTATAAATCAAGGGCCTTAGATGCCCCTGGATTGGGAACCCAAGTAGACCTGCGTTTGGAGAGGTGAGAGAAATGGTCGGTAGGATCCGAAGAGTTATCGCTATGAGGTTGATTGCTGAAGTGATATTGTAGCCTGAGAGTGCGATGGAACCGATGGACGTCCTGCAGTAATGCGTATCTATCACCACAGGGACGTAGCGGTATGAACCTGAGCCCTTTGCTGAGGACCGATTTCTCAGATGCCGATAGTGGAAGGTTGGGAGGTATGCACACAACTAGGTTATCGGAGCCAGTGGTAAGTTGAGGTGGGAGAGGAGACAAGGAGGGAGTGGAGGTAGGGGCACGGAGTTTGGCTAGCTTGGCGTTTTTGGCCGCGGAAAGACACTTGTATAGATGGTGGTTAGTGCTATTGATGATACACCGTATAACACAATACAAGAAATAATTACTCGAGGTAAGTTGTCTAAGACGCTGATCTAGGATAGTTATATTCGAGCTGAAGTCAGACAGTTGTCGCGCGTGGTTGTCGGCAATGCATCGCATGCGAAGAGTAGCACATTTAAACTCAACTTTAGATAGACGTCTGCTACAACTGTCATAGAGAGTACCTGCCGATGGGTGAAATCTAGAGATGAAGCCACGTGGGGTGATATGAAGCCGTAGGCAGTTCTTGAGGAAATTAAAATGGCATGTGGTGCGGGTCTTTTTGTAGATGTTAAGAGCCAAGTCGGTGGCTGTGATTTTGATATCTGTTGGTAAGAGACTAAAGCAGAAAATGACATGTAATCTCAATTGTTGAAATAACTGAGGTGGATGAGTGGGAGGCATAGCGGTAGAGATTTAACTGACGTGGGGATGAAGGGCTGGTGTGCAAAAGTAAGGTGTTGTAGCCTAGCGAGGGGAAAAACAACACGTGTGTGGGGCGGTAAGGGTAGCACGCCGCTTAGAAAACACACTGACAAGCGCGCACAGAATGGACTAACAATCAACAATCTTACCGACAACGAAGACGAAACGTGAAATATATAGTAGCAGTTCAAGGGAGCGGACAATGGTAAACAAGAATGAGGTGAACTGCAGTAAAGCTTAAAAAGGCAATGAATGAATCACCCAATAAACGAGAAGTAGATTGTGAGCTTTACTAAAACACGACTACAAGAGACAAATTGGACAAGAGCGGCGATAGATTAGTGGCTTGCAGCTTGCCTGTTAGGCCTGTGGTTATGGAATGAAATCCATTTCGAGGCGGAGATTTACACCTGACCTCGGGTTTTAGGTCGACCCAGCCTAAAATAGGTACCAGGAAATCTCTGGGAAATGTGGAGGCGGCTGGCGGGATACCGATACATCATCCTTGAAGTGCCGATTAGTTTATACAAATAGGGGTATGCCCAATACCCGTATGTCCAACGCGCCTTACATTGGGTAAAAGGGAAATTACAGACATGTGAGTAGAATAGTCAAGAGGGAAAAACAAAAAGACTGGGAAGAGTATGGAGGAACCCTAAATAAAAACTACAAGGAGGGCAACTAGAAACTTCTACAATAAGATAAGTGCAATGCGAACCAGAGGAGAACCCTTTGACCCAACTGAAATAATTAACAGCGAATATGGAGAACCAATAAGTGAACAAAACCAAATCCTAATAAGATGGAAGCAGTATTTCGAACAACTTCTCAACATCCCATCAGATGTCACAGGAATTCAAGAGACCTACATAGATGTCACCGAAGAACTAGAACCAGACATACTAAAAGAAGAAATTATAGAAGCCATCAGATTAGCTCCATTGAACAAATCACCGGGACAGGATGAAATACCAAATGAACTAATTAAAGCAGCAAGAGAAGTAGGAACAGCTTGGCTACATAGACTATTCAACCATGTTTGGGTAGAACAACAGACACCGCGAGACTGGGGAAACGCCATAATTTTCCCAATTTGGAAAAACATAGGCAGCAAAAGATACTGCACACAATACAGAGGCATTTCACTGTTGAGTCATACTGGGAAAATATTTTGCAAGATTCTTGAAAAAAGATTACGATCTACTTTAGAACCCCAGCTAAGCGAAACACAACTTGGATTTAGGAAAAACAAAGGATGCACAGATGCCATTTTTGCTCTTAGACAACTTATAGAAACATCAATAGAATTCAATGAAACACTCTACTTAGCCTTTGTCGACCAAGAAAAGGCATTCGATAAAGTAGATAGAAACAACAAGCTGTGGGAAATCCTTAAACAAAATGGAGTGAGTACACATCTAACAAACCTATGTAGAAGTTTATACAACAACAGTGAATGCATAGTGAGAGCAACGGGAGAACACTCAGAACCCTTCACCATAAGATCTGGAGTACGACAAGGTTGTGTCCTGTCCCCTCTCTTGTTCATAACATATATAGACAACATATGTAAAGAAACCAGCCAAGCAGAGACAGCACAAGTACCGCATGACGAGAACACAGAAGAAGAACCATCTGCAAATCTAACCATTAGAGAACTCCTGTTTGCGGACGACCAAGCACTAATAGCAAAATCAGAAGCTGAATTACCACATGAATAGTCTAGACGAAATGTGTAGGGAACATAACATGAAAATTAGCACAAGCAAAACAGAGGTAATGACTATAACTAAAGAAGAACAAACAACAACAATTCACCTAAACGAACATCCCTTGAAACAAGTAAAGAGTTTCAAGTACCTAGGAAGTATAATATCATCAAATGGCAGATCAGAAGACGAGATCGAAAATAGGTGCAATAAGGCAAATCAACTCATTGGACAAATGGCACCAATACTAAAGAACAAACATGTATCAATAACTACTAAGAAAGCACTTTACAACACAATCTTCCTACCAACTCTATGCTACCAATGCCAAACCTGGACAATGACAGAAAAAGAGAAAAGAAAAATCACAACAACAGAAATGAGGTTCCTGAGAAGAATACTCAACGTATCAACAAGAGATAAGATCAGAAATGAAGAAATCAGGACTAAAGTGGGGGTTAAAGCAGCTACTAGATTTTATTAGAAAGCAGCAAGTCAAATGGTTTGGCCATGCAAGTAGGTTACCAGTCAACAGCATACCACAACAAGCAATGATGTACAGACCAGATGGAAACAGAGGAAGAGGCCGACCACGTAAACGTTGGACGGAGGGAATAGCAGAATCCATGGGAATATCGATACATGAAGCCCATACTCGGGCACTCTCACGATGTTTATACTTCACCTCGATACCGCAAGGTACAAGAGGAACATGATGAGATGAGACAGTATGGAATTTTATTTTCGCTCGCTCGCTTTGAACTCAAGCGTAATCCATACACACTATTTATAGTAGGATGGACTGAATTTTACGTGTGGATTAGCTTTCCCTATTAGCAGTGCCCGTCGCCATCTGGCGAACCCACTCCGACTTCAGAGGTACTTGTAATTAACGCCCCCAAGTTAAGGACGACAGGTCAATATTTTAGTCCAGCTATCCGGTGTAGGGGTTGAACCGCTAACCTCGGCATCAGCACACCGGATGTTTAAGATCACGCGTTCTTACCCATTCGGCCATGGGTAAATGCGGAAATTGTTTTATATTCCAGTACTCAATTCCTGACACCCCCCCCCCCCCCCCCAACACACATTCCACACAATCGTTAAAAACGCATCCACCCGCAATAAATGGGATTTTTAAAAAATGTGCAGACGGTATGTCATACACCAGACGTTAATGTGACGCAGTAAATATGTGAAGAAATGCCAGCTATCATAAGATAATGCACTATCCAGATCTTACAGTCACGACGACCCAGCTTTGTAGAGGTGCATGTAATCAAATGTAATCACTATAACAAAGATAGGTGTATAATAGGTGCATAGTGAGGCATAGAGGGAGCTGAAGGAGATAGCAAACGATAGAAACACTTGGCATGGTTTGCTTGTGGTCCTATGCCCCAGTGGGGGATAACAAGTAGAAGAAGAAGACCGGTGATGGGGTTTGATACCTCTGCGCCGTCTTCAGCGCACCGAAAGTGTGAGGGCTAGTACACTATTACCCTATCAGGCACGTCGACTGCTGCACGCACAGTATCTGGCATTTACTACTTGAAATATTGATGTTATAAAACGGTATGAAACAATAGAATGTCATTTGAGAGTCATGCCCACCTAAGCTTGCTTCTGAGAATGCCAGGGGGACTAAAACAATCCAATCCATTGTCTTCAGTTCTCGAGAATGGCAGGGGGAGAGGTTGGGGGGGGGGGGGGGGGGGGGGGGAGATGTAGAAGAAAACGTAGAGTTGAGGGTTAAGATTACTGGAAATCTCAAATTATTGCTACGTGTCATTGACAGCTCCTTTTAATGTTTATGTTTTTAACTGTGCGCTCGCTCGCTTTAAACTCAAACGTAGTCCATAAACACCACCTTTAGTAGCACTGGCCTGAATTTAGAGTGTGAATTAGCTTTCCATATTACCAGTGTCCCTCGCCACCAGTGGAACCCACTCCGCCTTCAGAGGTACTTGTAATTTACTTTCCCAAGTAAAGGAAGAGAAGTCATCATATTAGTCCAACTGCTCTTTATAAATGCATAGTTCAGTTGTGTTCTGTTTAGCAGTTTGATGACGATCATGATGACTCTCTAGTTATGGCGCCAATAAGTGGTATAATGACATGCATATGTAGTACTGCATATGTAAGTATATACAGATACACATGCTTGACTGTATGTCTGTCTATCTACCTGCCTGTCTACCAGTCTGTCTGCCTTTCCATCTATCTCTGTTTTTCCAAATGTCTATCCATCTTTCTGTCGGTTTGTATATCTGTCTGTAGGTCTGTCTGTCTGTATTCACAAACATACATAATTTTATGACCCAACCTTTAACCTCGTTGAGGAAATTACTTACTTTTTTTTTTAAGGAGGGAATTCTGTTATCGATAATTCTAATGAGGTCATGATAATGCATTTTGATACTGTTTGGAATTTGTTACATGTCTTTTGAAATGGTGAGTACATGACGTTTTCTATTTTTGTTTGGTAGAAATACTGACACACGATGGGCAATATGGTCAGTAAATGGCACGTGGTCATTACTTCCCTGTACATTTCCTGGTATC
>JACEFZ010003812.1:350000-527500 GCA_014155875.1 Cepaea nemoralis
TGAGCGTGAGAGTGAATGAGTGAGAGTGAATGAGTGAGCGTGAGAAGGAATGAGTGAGCGTGAGAGTGAATGAGTGAGCGTGAGAGTGAATCAGTGAGCGGGAGAGTGAATGATTGAGCGTGAGAGTGAATTAGTGAGCGTGAGAGTAAATGAGTGAGTGTGAGAGTGAATGAGTGAGCGGCAGAGTGAATGATTGAGCGGGACAGTGAATGAGTTAGCGTGAGAGTGAATGAGTTAGCGTGAGAGTGAATGAGTGAGAGTGAATGATTGAACGGGAGAGTGAATGAGTGAGCGGGAGAGTGAATGAGTGAGCGGGAGAGTGAATGAGTGAGCGGGAGAGTGAATGAGTGAGCGGGAGAGACAGAATGAGTGAGCGTGAGAGTGAATGAGTGAGCGGGAGAGTGAATGAGTGAGCGGGAGAGTAAATGAGTGAGCGGGAGAATGAATGAGTGAGCGGGTGAGTGAATGAGTGAGCGTGAGAGTGAATGAGTGAGCGTGAGAGTGAATGAGTGAGCGGGAGAGTGAATGAGTGAGCGGGAGAGTGAATGAGTGAGCGTGAGAGTGAATGAGTGAGCGGGAGAGTGAATTAGTGAGAGTGAGAGTGAATGAGAGAGAAAGAGAGAGAGTGTGTGTGTGTGTGAGCGTACGCATGCGTGTGAGTGTGTGTATATGAAAGAATACAGAGAGAGAGAGTGAGAGAGAGAGAGAGAGAGAGAGAGCTGAGCAGATGCATGTCATGTAACACGCATGTTATGTAACACGCGAATCCATATGTTTGTGTATTCTCATCTGTCATATTATAAGTTAAATACCATTTGATTTTATCATGTATAATCTAAACTTATGTTCATTACTGTAGTTTGAGTGAGAGAGTGAGTGAGTGTGAATGAGAGACAGAATGAGTGAGCGTGAGAGTGAATGAGTGAGCGTGAGAGTGAATGAGTGAGCGTGAGAGTGAATGAGTGAGCGTGAGAGTGAATGAGTGAGCGTGAGAGTGAATGAGTGAGCGGGAGAGTGAATGATTGAGCGTGAGAGTGAATGAGTGAGCGGGAGAGTGAATGAGTGAGAGTGAATGAATGAGCGGGAGAGTGAATGAGTGAGCGTGAGAGTGAATGAGTGAGCGTGAGGGTGAATGAGTGAGCTGGAGAGTGAATGAGTGAGAGTGTCTGTGTGTGGGAGTGAATGAGTGTGAGTGAATGAGTGAGAGTGAATGAGTGAGCGTGAGAGTGAATGAGTGAGCGTGAGAGTGAATGAGTGAGCGGGAGAGTGAATGAGTGAGCGGGAGAGTGAATGAGTGAGCGGAAGAGTGAATGGGTGAGCGGGAAGAGTGAATTAGTGAGAGTGAATGAGTGAGCGGGAGAGTGAATGATTGAGCGGGAGAGTGAATGAGTGAGCGTGAGAGTGAATGAGTGAGCGTGATAGTGAATGAGTGAGCGTGAGAGTGATTGAGTGAGCGTGAGAGTGAATGAGTGAGAGTGAATGAGTGAGCGTGAGAAGGAATGAGTGAGCGTGAGAGTGAATGAGTGAGCGTGAGAGTGAATCAGTGAGCGGGAGAGTGAATGAGTGAGCGGGAGAGTGAATGAGTGAGCGTGAGAGTGAATGAGTGAGCGGGAGAGTGAATGAGTGAGCGGGAGAGTGAATGAGTGAGCGGAAGAGTGAATGGGTGAGCGGGAGAGTGAATTAGTGAGATTGAATGAGTGAGCGGGAGAGTGAATGATTGAGCGGGAGAGTGAATGAGTGAGCGTGAGAGTGAATGAGTGAGCGTGAGAGTGAATGAGTGAGCGTGAGAGTGATTGAGTGAGCGTGAGAGTGAATGAGTGAGAGTGAATGAGTGAGCGTGAGAAGGAATGAGTGAGCGTGAGAGTGAATGAGTGAGCGTGAGAGTGAATCAGTGAGCGGGAGAGTGAATGATTGAGCGTGAGAGTGAATGAGTGAGCGTGAGAGTGAATGAGTGAGCGGCAGAGTGAATGAGTGAGCGGGACAGTGAATGAGTGAGCGTGAGAGTGAATGAGTGAGAGTGAATGAGTGAGCGGGAGAGTGAATGATTGAACGGGAGAGTGAATGAGTGAGCGGGAGAGTGAATGAGTGAGCGGGAGAGTGAATGAGTGAGCGGGAGAGACAGAATGAGTGAGCGTGAGAGTGAATGAGTGAGCGGGAGAGTGAATGAGTGAGCGGGAGAGTGAATGAGTGAGCGGGAGAGTGAATGAATGAACGGGAGAGTGAATGAGTGAGCGGGAGAGTGAATGAGTGAGAGTGTGTGTGTGTGTGAGTGAATGAGTGAGAGTGAGAGTGAATGAAAGAGAGAGAGAGAGTGTGTGTGTGGTGTGTGTGTGTGTGTGTGTGTGTGTGTGTGTGTGTGTGTGTGTGTGTGTGTGTGTGTGTGTGTGTGTGTGTGTGTGTGTGTGTGTGTGTGTGTGTGTGTGTGTGTGTGTGTGTGTGTGTGTGTGTGTGTGTGTGTGTGTGTGTGTGTGTGTGTGTGTGTGTGTGTGTGTGTGTGTGTGTGTGTGTGTGTGTGTGTGTGTGTGTGTGTGTGTGTGTGTGTGTGTGTGTGTGTGTGTGTGTGTGTGTGTGTGTGTGTGTGTGTGTGTGTGTGTGTGTGTGTGTGTGTGTGTGTGTGTGTGTGTGTGTGTGTGTGTGTGTGTGTGTGTGTGTGTGTGTGTGTGTGGTGTGTGTGTGTGTGTGTGTGTGTGTGTGTGTGTGTGTGTGTGTGTGTGTGTGTGTGTGTGTGTGTGTGTGTGTGTGTGTGTGTGTGTGTGTGTGTGGTGTGTGTGTGTGTGTGTGTGTGTGTGTGTGTGTGTGTGTGTGTGTGTGTGTGTGTGGTGTGTGTGTGTGTGTGTGTGTGTGTGTGTGTGTGTGTGTGTGTGTGTGTGTGTGTGTGTGTGTGTGGTGTGTGTGTGTGTGTGTGTGTGTGTGTGTGTGTGTGTGTGTGTGTGTGTGTGTGTGTGTGTGTGTGTGGTGTGTGTGTGTGTGTGTGTGGTGTGTGTGTGTGTGTGTGTGTGTGTGTGTGTGTGTGTGTGTGTGTGTGTGGTGTGTGTGTGTGTGTGTGTGTGTGTGTGTGGTGTGTGTGTGGTGTGTGTGTGTGTGTGTGTGTGTGTGTGTGTGTGTGTGTGTGTGTGTGTGTGTGTGTGTGTGTGTGTGTGTGTGTGTGTGTGTGTGTGTGTGTGTGTGTGTGTGTGTGTGTGTGTGTGTGTGTGTGTGTGTGTGTGTGTGGTGTGTGTGTGTGTGTGTGTGTGTGTGTGTGTGTGTGTGTGTGTGTGTGTGTGTGTGTGTGTGTGTGTGTGTGTGTGTGTGTGTGTGTGTGTGTGTGTGTGTGTGTGTGTGTGTGTGTGTGTGTGTGTGGTGTGTGTGTGTGTGTGTGTGTGTGTGTGTGTGTGGTGTGTGTGTGTGTGTGTGTGTGTGTGTGTGTGTGTGTGGTGTGTGTGTGTGTGTGTGTGGTGTGTGTGTGTGTGTGTGTGTGTGTGTGTGTGTGTGTGTGTGTGGTGTGTGTGTGTGTGTGTGTGTGTGTGTGTGTGTGTGTGTGTGGTGTGTGTGTGTGTGTGTGTGTGTGTGTGTGTGTGTGTGGTGTGTGTGTGTGTGTGTGTGTGTGTGTGTGTGTGTGTGTGTGTGTGTGTGTGTGTGTGTGTGTGTGTGTGTGTGTGTGTGTGTGTGTGTGGTGTGTGTGTGTGTGTGTGGTGTGTGTGTGTGTGTGTGTGTGTGTGTGTGTGTGTGTGTGTGTGTGTGTGTGTGTGTGTGTGTGTGTGTGTGTGTGTGTGTGTGTGTGTGTGTGTGGTGTGTGTGTGTGTGTGTGTGTGTGTGTGTGTGTGTGTGTGTGTGTGTGTGTGTGTGTGTGTGTGTGTGTGTGTGTGTGTGTGTGTGTGTGTGTGTGTGTGTGTGTGTGTGTGGTGTGTGTGTGGTGTGTGTGTGTGTGTGTGTGTGTGTGTGTGTGTGTGTGTGTGTGTGTGTGTGTGTGTGTGTGTGTGTGTGTGTGTGGTGTGTGTGTGGTGTGTGTGTGTGTGTGTGTGTGTGTGTGTGTGTGTGTGGTGTGTGTGTGTGTGTGTGTGTGTGTGTGTGTGTGTGTGTGTGTGTGTGTGTGTGTGTGTGTGTGTGTGTGTGTGTGTGGTGTGTGTGTGTGTGTGTGGTGTGTGTGTGTGTGTGTGTGTGTGTGTGTGTGTGTGTGTGTGTGTGTGTGTGTGTGTGTGTGTGTGTGTGTGTGTGTGTGTGTGTGTGTGTGTGTGTGTGTGTGGTGTGTGTGTGTGTGTGTGTGTGTGTGTGTGTGTGTGTGTGGTGTGTGTGTGTGTGTGTGTGTGTGTGTGTGTGTGTGTGTGTGTGTGTGTGTGTGTGTGTGTGTGTGTGTGTGTGTGGTGTGTGTGTGTGTGTGTGTGTGTGTGTGTGTGTGTGTGGTGTGTGTGTGTGTGTGTGTGTGTGTGTGTGTGTGTGTGTGTGTGTGTGTGGTGTGTGTGTGTGTGTGTGTGTGTGGTGTGTGTGTGTGTGTGTGTGTGTGTGTGTGTGTGTGTGTGTGTGTGTGTGTGTGTGTGTGTGTGTGTGTGTGGTGTGTGTGTGTGTGTGTGTGTGTGTGTGTGTGTGTGTGTGTGTGTGTGGTGTGTGTGTGTGTGTGTGTGTGTGTGTGTGTGTGGTGTGTGTGTGTGTGTGTGTGTGTGTGTGTGTGTGTGTGTGTGTGTGTGTGTGGTGTGTGTGTGGTGTGTGTGTGTGTGTGTGTGTGTGTGTGTGTGTGTGTGTGTGTGTGTGTGTGTGTGTGTGTGTGTGTGTGTGTGTGTGTGTGTGTGTGTGTGTGTGGTGTGTGTGTGTGTGTGTGTGTGTGTGTGTGTGTGTGTGTGTGGTGTGTGTGTGTGTGTGTGTGTGTGTGTGTGTGTGTGTGTGTGTGTGTGTGTGTGTGTGTGTGTGTGTGTGTGTGTGTGTGTGTGTGTGTGTGTGTGTGTGTGTGTGTGTGTGTGTGTGTGTGGTGTGTGTGTGTGGTGTGTGTGTGTGTGTGTGTGTGTGTGTGTGGTGTGTGTGTGTGTGTGTGTGTGTGTGTGTGTGTGTGTGTGGTGTGTGTGTGTGTGTGTGTGTGTGTGTGTGTGTGTGTGTGTGTGTGTGTGTGGTGTGTGTGTGTGTGTGTGTGTGTGTGTGTGTGTGGTGTGTGTGTGTGTGTGTGTGTGTGTGTGTGTGTGTGTGTGTGTGTGTGTGTGTGTGTGGTGTGTGTGTGTGTGTGTGTGTGTGTGTGTGTGTGTGTGTGTGTGTGTGTGTGTGTGTGTGTGTGTGTGTGTGTGTGTGTGTGTGTGTGTGTGTGTGTGTGTGTGTGTGTGTGTGTGTGTGTGTGTGTGTGTGTGTGTGGTGTGTGTGTGTGTGGTGTGTGTGTGTGTGTGTGTGTGTGTGTGTGTGTGTGTGTGTGTGTGTGTGTGTGTGTGTGTGTGTGTGTGTGTGTGTGTGTGTGTGTGTGTGTGTGTGTGTGTGTGTGTGTGTGTGTGTGTGTGTGTGTGTGTGTGTGTGTGTGTGTGTGTGTGTGTGTGTGTGTGTGTGTGTGGGACGCGCTGGCATCACTACTTTTAAGTCACATACTTTTTATGTACATATTTTTTTCCATGTTTAGCCTTGTTTATGTTTACAACATTCATTTCACAATGTTTATTTTTCTTCCTATGTAAATGTATAATGCTCTTGATGAACGAAAGACGAGTGATTGGAAGGGATTAATGTAAGACGGGCCTGCGCGCCCAATTTGTGACCCTAATAAAGTTGATTTGATTTGATTTTTGATTTTCTCTCTCTCTCTCTCTCTCTCTCTCTCTCTCTCTCTCTCTCTCTCTCTCTCTCTCTCTCTCTCTCTCTCTCTCTCTCTCTCTCTCTCTCCCTCTATCTTTCTTTTCATACATTGTGTCATTCATTTTTTTTAAAAGTTAGTTAAATGTCCATTACAGCACGTTGCAATGAATACCAGCATTTATGTTCCCAGTTTGCGATTTTCTAGCAACTTTAACGTTCAGTAATGTGCCATTGTTTTCTGCTGCCAAAGAGCGAAATTCATGGTGTACGTCATTACGCAAGGGTGTAGTCAATTGAGAAGCAAACAGGACTGCAAAACATGGGGGGGGGGGGGGGGGGAAAGACTTGACCCAAAAAAAAGTGGTCCTCCTCATGAAACATCAAGCATTCTTTGCCCAGAACATTTCAAGCCAAAACAGGCCTCACCAGCCATCTTAGAACTCACTGCTCCAACTTTCAGGCCTCATTGAACGAAAAGAATGTCCATCATCATGGACAAAAACTACATATCAGGACAAAACCCTGATAATCACTTTAGTTAGGCTCGGTCGGCCTGGCAGCCTTGATAAGTTTAGAATATAATTCCCGCCCCCATGGGGAGTCTAACACGTGACCACCGGCCTAGAAGGCCAGCATGCCAGCCTCTGCGCTATGGTTGCTCCCAGTGTATATATGCAGACACAACAATGATAGTTATGAGCAGGAAGTGAACATGCATCCAGATGTTCTTCTTCTTAGTTTCCCTTTCAAAGGAAATGCCTCACGCCCAGTTATGCATCTCAAAGGCCAGTGTGTCGGATTTCGGCATGAATTTGCGTCACGTTTGCTTCCTCTAGACCAGTGGTTCTCAACCATTTTTGGCCCATGCTCCCCTTCACCATATTTTCAGAACGTCATTCCCCCTCCCCCTTTTCGTAATTCTTACCTAAAAATTTGGCCCGTGCCCCCCTTCACCATATTTTCAGAACATCATTCCCCCCTCTTCGTATTTCCTACCTAAAAATCCCGCCCCGCCCCTAGACAGTATACGTAATAATGGAAGCTAAATTTAATAGCACATACTAAAACAAGTCTAGACATATACATAAAACATGATTTGTGGGTCTGCTTACTTTATAAATCGAATTTTAGAAGGGTGAGACGTACAGAACAGTACAGTATGAAGGGAAAAGCAATATCAAGTAATCGGTTCTTGTATTAACTCGATCTTAAAATAATCTTAATTCCTCCCCCCCCCCCTCTCTGGAAACCCTAAAATCCCCCCCCCCCCCCGGGGGGGGGGGGAGAATTCCCCACCGGTTGAGAACCACTGCTCTAGACAGATTTCATCCGGGGTAACGGGCCTGTCTACTTGTGCACGCTTTGAGCAGTTCGATTTATCCAGGAAGAGACTAGTACGACAACAAGGAGAACAAACATGCTGGAACCATCTCCGTGAATCATCTAATTTTATATTTCTGGGGAAAGCTCACAGTCAGTCAACTGTTTCTAGAGTTGTTGTTATGTTCTACGAGCATCAGAAATTGATAAACAGATAATGAATGTTGCTCAGAGTAGACAAACGAAAGCAGTAGAAATTAAAAGACACCATACATTATTAAAAGCTATACGCATATTGAAAATCGAACATGTCACCTTCAATTAGTGAGTGTGACAAATGATGACATATAAAGGTGACATGTTGTAATCTCAGTGTGCTAACAGCTTTCTTTTTTTTTTCTTGTGTCTATTGTGTCTGTTTGAGACTAGAGGAGACGTAGTCAATAGGCGCTGGCCTGTCGTTCACGTGATCAAGATTCGACTCCGAACTGGGACTGTTTTTTGTTGTTGTTTTTTCAACTGACCTTGGTTTTCAAGATCCCCAAAGCATTGAGTGGGTGCGAGGACATTTTTTGAAGTAAATGCGGCTGACGTAATCACCCAGCAAGTTTCGAATGGTCTAAAACAAAATGTGAGTCTAATGCTATACGCCCATGGCGCGCGCCTAAGCAGACGAGTCATTTACTGACTAAATATAATATGTGGTTATAGTTCTACTTTTTCCGTTTTCTATGGGTGAACATGAATGTAATTTTGTAATATATATTTTATTTATGTTGTTTAATATTTCTTAAGAGTTTTTGATCCTCATGGAAAAAAATATAAGCAAATTGGCAATACACAATACTGTTCCTTCTCTTTGACGGGTACAATACAGACTATCAGATCCAGTCGATTCATGAGATCCTACCAAAGCTTAATCCAGGTATTCCATGGATAGCTAACTGTTGCATAGGATCCATGTATTTCCTGACACATCAAACCGTGCCAACCTTCCAACATTGCACATCAAGTTTGACTTTTAAACAACAAACATTTTTCCAAAGCCATTATTAAGACTTCTTGGAAACTGCACGTTACATTGGCTTAGAAAGGACAGCAATGGAAGGTAAGCTTCATGGAGGAAGACGCACGGGTAGACCAAAACGAAGGTCGATACAGGACAACAATGAAAATGTGTGAGGCAATTGAACCGGCGACAGTGTGAGAATCTTACCGATGAGAAATGTTCCGCATAGGACCTGCTTCAATGTGATGATGGTGGTGGTGGTAGTGATGTTGTGATGATTGTGATGGTGGTTGTGGTTGTGGTGTGGGTGCTGATGGTGGTGGTTATTGTGGTGATGGTAGTGATGGTGATAGCGATGATGTAGTGACGATTGTGATGGTGGTGGTAATGGTTGTGGTGATAATGATGTTCGTGATGCCTGTGATGATGGTGTGGTGGTGATGGCGATGAAGTGGTAATGATTGTGATGATGGTGGTGGCTGTGGTGATAATGATGTTGGTGATGACGATGGTGGTTGTGATGATGTTGTTGATGATGATGATGATGATGATGATGATGATCATGATCATGATGATGATGATGATGATGATGATGATGATGATGATGATCATGATGATGATGAAGTGATGATGATGAAGTGATGATGATGGTTGTGATCATGGTGATGATGATGATGATAATGATGATGATAGTGATGCTGATGATGGTGGTGATGATCATACGAATGATGATAATTAAGATGGGAATGTAAATGATACATCTGAGAAAACAGATAATTCAATCTAGTGTTTTCAGATAAGAGAACAAACGGTTTCCAGTCTTTAGATAAGAAAATTAACAGATTTAGTGACACAATGATTTTACAACGGGTTCTTTGTCAACAAGATTTCTGACATGACGCCTGTTCAGATCCGCCGTGGCTTTATTGCCCTCGCGCTTAAACCTCCTGTACGCTGTCGGCGAGATAGTGGGATTCATCCTAAACACCGGTTGGACTTAATCATTGATTTTGTGTTAAAAACGGATTGACAGACTAGTGAGAGTAAAATTCCCATGAACATCAACATGGGATTGATCACAGTGTTCTGCTCAGCAGCAACAATAGCGCGGCATACATGGGCGACCATGTCGTTTATAGACGCCAGCAGATATTATCAGTGTGATCATGCCTAACACAGCACGCAGACCGTATGTCAAACACCACAAGATGAGAGCTAGCTCAGGACTATAGCTATTTAATCTCTACTTTTCCTTTATCCTTTGGGAATTCGTTTGGAGTTTGTTGATTATGAATTATCTGAAACTTGTGAAGGAAACATTAACAATCAATCAATCCATTAAGTGCCGTCTCCACAATGAAGGTTGGCTGCAGTGGATCACATATACTGTCTGTCTCTCGCCCTGACTGTACATTCATACTGTCAGGCTGATGTTCGTCCATCTCTTGATGTTATCTTTCCACTTGTATCGTTGTCTACTGCTAGAGTGTGTCTTAATCGAATTCAAATATAATTCAGCAAACAATAAAAATGTCTAGGGTGTGACACAACTCCAACAATTCTCGAAGCAGGCAAAATTAACGGCACTGAGAGATCTGAAGGCCGGCAATCATGTAGTTGAAAGCATAATTTATTAGCCCAACGGTCAAGTCTATTGCATTTCCAGACGATCAATGAAAAATAACAATTTACGTTTACCGTGTCTGTTATGGCCAGACGGGCCGGTAATTAGTTAAATATATATAATATATCGTTGAAAGCGCTATACCCTAATGATTCTCAAATCCATGCCTCGGTCCTTCTGTCATTCCCAATCTGGATAGATTTGACCTTGCCGTGACGTTCTACGTCCCGTTTGGATATGTCCACATCTCTCCATTATTTTGGGCTCAGATATATCGTTCTTGGATCTTCTCGTTATCCTCTGCAATATGTGTTGGCCATGATAACGTTGTCCTGCCAGTAAATATCTTCCACGTTCCAGATAACTACAATGTGCTGCCTCTCTTGTCCAGCTCTCTGATCCGAATCCTTGTTGCTGTTGACAATTCTTCTGACGTATTCTGTTTTTTACGTCAGTCTCTTGGATTTTACCAACATTTGGTTCGCGACTTTGTCACGAACTTTGGTTTACGTCATATCTATTGCGCTACTACTTGGCATCTACCTCTTGCTCACTTGCCCTCAACCTTGCCTTCCAGTATGGTATTTATAAGAGTACCATGCCTTTATCGTTTCTGTACCACTACTTTTATCGTTTCTTTACTTATTCAGTCGTGGAGATTTGTCCGCAGCAGACGAGCGATATCTCCGGCGGGCCCACTCTCGTTGGTTGCGGGAGCCGCACGAGTCAAGCGAGGGATCTGACGGTAGTACACGCTTACACAGGTACAGACACTTGCGTTTGACAGGTGTACGCGACCAGTGGTCTGGACGCGTATACGACCCTTACCTACGGGATTTGGCTGAACGCCTCTAAGTCAAATCCCAAGGGCTTAGGATCTGGTCATCGCTCGTCTCCTGCTCGTGGAGGCGAGGTCTCGGAGGTTTGACGCTGAGCCGCCAGTGTCTGCAGCCTACCTTGTTCCAGACGTATTGTTTATCCATTCCTCTGGGTCAAACGTAAGTCCGGACCACTTACAAGGTCCAGAAACTTGCGTTTGACAGGTGTACGCGACCAGTGGTCCGGACGCGTATACGACCCTTACCTACGGGATTTGGCTGAACGCCTCTAAGTCAAATCCCAAGGGCTTAGGATCTGGTCATCGCTCGTCTCCTGCTCGTGGAGACCAGGTCTCGGAGGTTTGACGCTGAGCCGCCAGTGTCTGCAGCCTACCTTGTTCCAGACGTATTGTTAATCCATTCCTCTGGGTCAAACGAGGCAAGGCCGAGAGAGTGAACATGTCGTTTGGGCACCACAAGTTCTCTGAAGCTCTGCCCAGGCATGGTGATGGAATTTTGGCCAAATTCCAACTCTCATACTTTGGTCTGTTAAGACTGCAAGGTGCCACTCACCGCTCATGTCTTTTAACGTGGTCGAAATATTTCACTTGCCCCTTCTTTATTTCTTTCATCGACTCTCTTTCTTTCTTCATTCCCAGTGTTTCTAGAACCTCTACATTTGATTGTTTTTGTTTCAATGAAATATGACATATTCGTCTGTATATCCACATCTCTAGGGCCTCTATTCGACTTTCTAGATGCCTGTTCAGTCTCCAGGCTTCCGCGCCATATATTAAGTAGCGTTTATCATACGTAGCATTTGGTAATTCTCATTTATAATACGTTGTTAATCTCTCTAAATGTTAATACCGATTTCATGCCGTTGAAAGCATTTTTGGCCATTCCTATTCTCTATTTGATTTCTATTTCACTTCTGCCATCGTCTGTTATTATATGTCCAAAATAGGAGAAACTTGCTACATGTGCTAGTATCTTCCTGTTTACACTGATGTTCATTGATGACGTTTCCTTTCATAGTTTTCGTTTTTAGCATGTTAAAGGGAACATTAGCAGTCTACCTAGGCCTAATCTCAGCCGGTCTGTTTTGTTGTGCTGAATCAACATCTGGTTGCATCCTAATGTACGTCTCCGCATATGTGTAGTCTCCACGCCAGTTTAGTTCATCCCACCGAATTTTCTGAATTTGAAGACGGCAAACGGAGCTTTACACCAGTATCTGTGAATAAGGTACTTTGGTACCGGGTAGAGTGAAGGGGTCTTTACATCAACCTTACTATTATAGATGCAAACCAGTTAAAAGGATTAGCTATATTAGAGAAACAAACAAGAGTTGTGTTCATTCAAGAACCATCAACAGCTTTCAGTACATTCCCATACATTCTCCGTTCTCATCTTCAATAGCCAGCGAAAAGTCCCAATACTAACGTCACCATTTTCAGTATGACTGTGTCTAGGTGGACTAGATAATAAATAATAAGAGAACCAAGCATATTCAAACTCGAAATGCATCATGAGAATAGAAATAGAGACCGCCTCTGGAGTTCTGAGATAGCTTGCTGAGATACCATTGAATAGGACAGTAATCTTAACTAGCCATCACGCAAAGCTCTGCAGGGTTCAGTCAGGATATTTCCAACGTGAAGAATGGCTGACACAATGGCAATTATCGCGTCTACACGAGGTGAAGTGGCTCTACTGGCCTGATCGTGTCGGTGTTCGTGGAAATAACTGGCCGATTGGCTGGCTACACGGGCTTCTAGGTGGGGCTGAGGGGGTCATTGAAGTTGAGCAAGGGAGATACGATACTATCTACAAATGATCTCAGTTTGCACCAGAACACGTAGATCGATGACCACATGCAGCTACAACCGGTAGAATTACGAATCCAGTTTGCAGCAAGCAGGAAGCAATATAGTAAACAAAGGAGCTATAAGTGGATAGCTAACTGGTCACTAGTAGGGGAAGCTCCACGCTATTTGACACTTTATGAGGGAGACGGAATAAATCACCAAATTTTAAAAAAAAAAAAAATTTTTAAAACAAGATGTAGGTGGTAACCTTGACTAGAAAACGATCACAAGTAACAAAATATAGTTTGCTGCCAAAGCACAGAACCAACAAACGCACACCGATAGAACTACATGAGAAACACTACATGCAAATACAAATATAAAAAGTTACTCATCTGTATCCTTATTGTGGACGGGATACGTGTTTCATGGGATCCGGGTGTATGAATCCAACAAAGTGACTGAACCGGAAATGTGGTTAAGGAGACTGAAGTGGCTAAAGATGAGTGAGAAGGAGCACATATCGGCATGCTACGAGAGTCCTGACGTCGATTTTAGATGACTAATTCTGACACACTATCAAATATCACTTATCCTAAAACATCAAACTGTCAGCATGTTTATAGAAAGAGATGATATATATTTTATTCATTACAACACTGTGTTACAATGCCGGACAATGGCAGGTCTAGAAACGCGGAAGTGAAAATCATCTGTAGGATGAGGTGTAAAAAAAAGCGCAGCTGGAAACAAAAGAAGAGATAGGGAGAAAAATGAGAAAATATAAACAAGTGAAGATAGACCACCGATTACTGGCTTTATAGAACAACAAAGAACTAAATGAGTCTGATATTAATATAGAATGGAACCAAATCAACCAGCGGCTAGAGCGATGAGGATATTGGGATACAATGCTAGCGAACGATCCAGAAAGAGCTGACTAAGGAGAAAAAGAGACACTGAAGAAATCACTTATGACTTTATTTTATTTATTTATTTATTTTTTGCATATGCTATTTACAGGACTATCGCTGTCAACACCAGCACTGCTGTTGTTGATGTTTTGGCGAGTTTACGTTCAGTAGTTTGCCGTTGCATTCTGAACGACCGGCTCCCATACCATCACGTTTAAACCCAGCGCGACACGGTCTGCTGCCAAATCGGTCGCAGCTGTGTTTCGAACGCAGGTAAGCGGAATTACGAAACGCGTCGGACCGGCATATATGACTTTGGTATGAATTCCAATTTTACAAAATCGACCTAGGCTCAGAGGTCGACCCAGCTTAAAATGGGAATCATAAAATGTTGGGAAGTGAAGGAGGCCGGTGTGACACTAAACACATCACACACAGACTGTCGATGGTTTTATAAAAATATGGATCTAGCCTCTTGTATCCAATGTGAATTATTACCTATAAAAGGGTCCTGTACTTGGTTAACTTACAAGCCACATGACAAGCCCCAAAAACATACATCCACCTCCTCTCTGCTATGCTTCGCTACAAAACCAGTAGGACAAAAGAAGAAGAAGAATTCTGAGAAATAATACAAAGGCGGTGTGGAATCCAGGTGTTCCGTTACTTTATATCATTTTAAACATGGATCACCCAGGTCTCTGCACTGCTATACCTACAAACTATAGTGCAGTCACAAATCTGTGAGCAGTCTCTTGAGATTTGCACCATAACGATGGGATGCAATGGATGAATGTTTCCATGCAGTCGTAGATGTTTTATGACAAAAAGATGTGTAGAATTACATATCTATACTCAACATGGATTGTGGCACATTGGTGATTTGCCTTGATGTGTGTGGTAAATTTTGAAATACTGTGCTCAAGCAACACCTTTTACTGTAAAAAAAAACAACAAAATAACAGCATTGTTATTATACATTTGATGTAAAGGCGGTTACCCATATCAAAAACATGAGTGCATTCTAACATTTTCATAACTGTAATTACAACAACAATCAACTCTATACGAATCTATATATATATATATATATATATATATATATATATATATATATATATATATATATATATATATATATATATATATATATATATATTGTTTCTTAGAATTGTGAATACAAAACCTAGCATTTTCATACTAACATATTTATAATTTAAGTACGAAAATAATAAAGTCTATACTAAAATTCTGATAATTGTAATTACGAAAACTATCAACTCTATACTAACATTTTGATAATTTATTCCAAAAGCTAAGCTGAAAATGTTGGTAGCCAATAATGTAATGAGCTGCAGTAACTTACCTATAGGTTCGTATTTGTGCACTCTCTAGTGGAAAAAAACCTGCCTGAATTAATGCTTTCGTCAGAAAATGTGTGACGTAGTACACTAAAAATTGTGAAACAACTAAAGACAGTGGAGATTGGCTATTAGAAGAATGTTGAGAACATCGTGAAAAGAGAAGAACACACATTCGGAGGTGCTGAGATCAGCAGATGTTGCCAGATCAACCACCAACATCATAATGAAAAGACAAAGAACCTATGGCGTATATCAACAGGCGTGATGCGCTAAACGATTATATTTATACTTAAAATACTAGGCGCCAGAGGCAGAGGAAGACAAGAGAAAGGTGTGTGTGGTATGGTTAAACAGTTGAGCGACTAATAATAACCCAGGCAACACCAGCTTCTTCACAATAGCAAATTGTTTTTGTTGGCTCGCTTTCATCTCAAGCCGTTAGCGTCGTCCATCCACGTGCAACTACTTCTAGTAGCATTGAATTTAGTTGTGCGTGTAGATTAGCTTTCCCTATTACCAGTGTCCCTCGCCATCACACGAACCAACTCTGATTTCAAAGGTACTTGTACTTTACATCCCTTAGTCAAAGACAAGAAGTCAACATCTTAGCCCAACTCATCGGTGCAGGGGTTGATGCTGCTACCTGTATCAGCACGCCGGAAGTTTAAGAACTAACGCTCTTATCCATTCGGCCATGCTGACCTCCACAATAGCAAATGACACAAGGGATAGGGGGGTCATGTCTGCTCTAGACAAGGGATCGAGGGGTCATGTCTGCTCTAGACAGGGATCGATGGGTCATGTCTGTTCTAGACAAGGGATCGATGGGTCATGTCTGCTCTAGACAAGTGATTGGGGGGGGGGGGTCATGTCTGCTCTAGACAAGGGATCGAGGGGTCATGTCTTCTCTATATAAGGGATCAATGGGTCATGTCTGCTCTAGACAAAGAATCGATGGGTCATGTCTGCTCTAGACAAGGTATCGAAGGATCATGTCTGCTCTAGACAAGGGATCGATGGGTCATGTCTGCTCTAGACAAGGGATCGATGGGTCATGTCTGCTCTAGACAAGGGATCGATGGGTCATGTCTGCTCTAGACAAGGGATCGATGGGTCATGTCTGCTCTAGACAAGGTATCGAAAGGTCATGTCTGCTCTAGACAAGGGATCGATGGGTCATGTCTGCTCTAGACAAGGGATCGATGGGTCATGTCTGCTCTAGATAAGGGATCGATGGGTTATGTCTGCTTTAGACAAGAGACGGATGGGTGTCACAAAATGAAACCGTGTGTTTATCCGGTTGATTATTACGGAGGATTTTCTGATTACGCGGACGATCAGCCAGCGACATCTATTTTTACTAACTGGAAAAACACAGCGGATGTCAAAATCTCAGGACAATATTTGTAGCTGCACGTGTAAATCTCTAACGGATTTTGAAACATTTGGTGGTGATGGAGACAGCGCTGTGACAGTTTGTCAACATTTGAATACAAATGGAAGCAGTGGGGTCAGCCCATATACAAAATTGGTGGTGAGTGAGGAGGAAGTGAGTGCACTGAATCAAATATCACCTTGACAAGTCATAAACACATCAGACGGAAATGGCTGCTGGGATTGTCACCACTGAACAGAAGCTTGACAGTTGTCAACAGTCAGAGACAAACCGGAATTGGCAGCGAGAGACAGGAAAACAGTGCATCTGTCAATTCTTGGTTTCCGGAGCACCGAGAAGATTGACGGGGTTATTTGCAACTGTTGTTGGGGGTATACAGAAACTTGCTGGCTTGTTTTGAGAATCTAAACTATTGATGACAACTTTGACTGGACTAAAGCCAGGAAAAGAGTTCTTGACTGGGGTAGTTTGCCATATAAACTCGAGTTGGGACCAGCTAGGGAGGACTTGAAATTATGCTTTAGTCAGAGTGCCAGGGCACGGCAGCGCCTAGTGGAAATAATATCTACCGTGTGTTAATTAGGGACTTAATTTTACACGTGCCTATATGGCAGATGTAGATATGATTTATAGGACTGCAGTAGTGCCATTTAAGGTATAACTTATTATAATATATTCGTTATAATTACTTTAGGCAGTAGCCTTGTTAAACTATAGTGTGATGATTAGCACTGTTAGTGGAAACTAGCTAGAGTAGGGAAGTGATACTTGGCTCTGTTAGCTAGAATAGATTAGTGAAGTGTTGATAAGCTTTACTAGTTGAGTAATGAAGGATAATTGGGATCCTCCCGTAGGTGTCCCTGGTGGGCGGGGTTCCGCATTCTGTTTGCTGATATTTTTCTTTGTCATAGCCTGATTCGACTCTAGGTGGGTAGCTAATCTGCTCTATGACTAAGTCTAGTTAGCTAAAGATCATTAAGCAAGGTGATAGGCTTACACTCAGCCGAAAGGATCAGTGACTAGTACTATCACCAGATGTGTTGTTTCTATCCTAGGTTCCCTACCAGATCCAAGGAAACTCAACAAGTTTTGGGAAAGACTTAAAAAACCCATTCTGAAGAACACCAGTTCAAGAGTCAATAACGTTGCATACAGAAAGCAACTAAAAGCTAAAAGGACGTTGATTCACCGCACATAGTGATGATTACAGATGCACCATACAGCATCAGACAGTAGTAACTACCGGAGAACAATCTAATAGTTACCTAGTGTTATATAATCTCGTGTAATAGAACACAAGACATTATACTTGAGGCTAGATAGACACGAGTGAGGATCCAGTACAGTAACAATTAACAGTAATGACTGTGTACACACTGCAAAAGACTTGTGCAGTTTGTTTAGGAACATTAGGAACGGACATTGTGTAGAGTGCAACCGGTCCCTGATTAACTCTTAATACCACCGGTGTCTATTTCGGATGTTCATGAAATTGGATTACCAGAGGTCTACAGAGGCAAAGCATTATCCGGCAAGATGGTTCCGGCAACGGGTGAGACGTACTTGTTCTGACGTAACGTGCTGTGGTCTATCTTTGCTGTGATCAGCTGACTGAGTTGATGTCTGAGAGACAGAGTCTACACACTTTATAGAACACGTCACACATTTTCTTCGCATACACGTCTCATACACGTTACACTTTTATTTTAATAAATTACTCTTTATTAATTTCTAGAAGCAAGAGTTGTTGAGTATGTTGCGTTGGGGAAGTATGAGAAGGGGGCATAGTACGACAGTGTGAGAGTGATAGGAAAAGGTGTCCATAGGCTGATGGAGTGTGTTGGACGGAAGCGGGTGGATTCTCCAGAATATTGAGGGGGGGGGGGGGGGGGGGGGGAAACAAAAATAATATTATAATGTGGGTGTCGGATCTCCTCACTCCAGGGACGACCTTTAAAGGAGGACACGACATTATTGGGGGCTCGTAAACGTGATCTTTGGACAGCGGGATCTCTCGTAAACGGGATCTTTGGACAGCGGGATCTCCCGTAAACGGAATCCTTGGACAGCGAGATCTCCTGCAAGCAGGAACGTTTGACAGTGGGATCTTCTGACAACGGGGTCTTTTGACACGGGATCCTTAGTTATAAGAGGGAGATATCAGTTTGGAGAATCCAGCTAGAGTGAATGTGGATAGGGGTTAGGATTAATATCTTACCTGTTCACACTTCACACGTCTGCATAGGTCTGTGGTCCTGATTCTACTCTTGTCACTGAGTGAATGTGCTGTGTGTGGTAATATCTAGATTGATAGTACTTGTTCATATATCTGTATAGTAATTTGCAGTTATATTGTACTAGACCTGCTAGCTTACCTCTCTGTATAATGGCCACCCCTAAACTTAGCACAGCAGAATTAAAGGCAAAGGGGGAAGAAATGGGATTGGCTGGGTCTTCTCTAACGGATTACATACAGGAAGTGGAGAGAGAGTATCGTCAAGCGGAAAGGGAAGATCGAAAGGCCGAGTTGGAATTGAGAAGGATGGAATTGGAAGCTGAGCAAGCAGCTAGGAAATTGGAAGCTGAGCAAGCAGCTAGGAAATTTGAAGCTGAACAAGCAGCTAGGAAATTAGAAGCTGAACAGGAAGCACAGAAAAGGGAGCACGAGTACCGGATGAGGGAACTCGAGTTGAAGAGTCAATCTAATGGAGAAACTGAGGGAGCAGTTGGAGGTTCCTCCATCCCAGGATCAACACCAGTAGGTGGACATGGGTACCATGCTATGAAGTTTCCTTTAGCGGTCTACGAGGAGGACAAAGAGAAGATTGATCAATACCTTCAACGCTTCGAGGCTATGTCAGTTGCTATGGGTCTGGAGCGTAACAAATGGAATCTTAAGCTATCCCAGGGATTACGCGGGACGGGATACGAGGTTTATACTCGCCTGCCACCAGGACATGAGAACAATTATGATGAGTTAAAGACGGCTCTGCTGAAACGATTCGAGGTTACGTCACATACCTACCGGAAAAAATTTCGAGCAGCGAAACGAGAACCGGGGGAGTTGTTTGCCGCCTACAGTTTGCGTCTTAAATCTTATCTCCATAAGTGGATGGATTTGGCTGGGTTCGCACATGACTATGAGAGTCTGGAAGAGCTCATGGTGGTCGACCAGCTGAAGAAGCAAATGTCTAAACCTCTCAGGACGTTCCTGGGAGAACAAGGAGCGGAACGTATTGACCTCGTGAATAAATTAGCAGAACGGTTCGTCGAGGTACATGGGGAGGCAGGGGAAAACCTTTCCACCAACACCAAAAGTCAAGAGAAACATGACAAGAAGAAAGCCAAAAACTCAGGAACAAAAAAGTGGGAACCTTATGTGCAAAAATCAGAGGATAGTTCAGAGAAGAAGAAGGAGGGAAGCAAGAGCACTTCAAGCTCTACACCTAAACGACCGTGGTCGGAGAAGTGGTGTTCAATTTGTAAGTCACCCTCTCACAATACGAGGGACTGCAAATCGAAGGCTAAGAACCCTCACTTTGCAGCATGTCAAGTGACTTCCAAGGAGGTTGTCACGGAAAAGGCCAAGGTCAACAAGGAAGCTCGCCACCAGGAGAGCTCATTCAAGTCCGACAATAGAAAATCTAGGACAGGGAAATGGTGCAACCAATGTCAGTCAAACACGCACAATGCTATTGACTGCAGGGGAAAGTCAGGAGACACTCAATTCGTCGTGTGCTCAGGGAAACCTAAGGTGGAGCCCACCGAACAGGTCGAGGCCGAGGAAGAGACTCCAGACCAGGAAAAACCACCTGTAGTGGAATTGGTAGAGGTTAACGGTCGTCAAGTGGAGTGTTTATACGACACAGGACTGGACGGGGAGGCCGTGATTTCTGCGGATCTGGTACATCCAGAACAATTCACAGGTGAAACATTGGATATACAGCCTGCACAGAAGAGTGCTGTAACCATGAAGTTGCCCATTGCTAATGTGGAGATTCGGTCAAGGTACGTCACCGGCACCATCAAGGCCGCTGTATTGACCGATCCCATTTTTCCAGTCATCCTAGGTTGCCGGTATGTCTTTCTGGGAATGCCCAGGGAGCCAATCCATATGGGAGCAATGCAGACTCGCTCTCAGACGAAAACGGAAGAGGCAGACGCAATTGTGACTAACCCAATGCCGGGGGAGCTACGAACTGCCCAGAGTGAGGATGATACTTTACGTCCTTGCTACAAAAAGCTGCAGAAAAGTGCTGATCCACCAGGACGGGGGCAGTACTACATGAAGAATAGGATACTCTACAGGAGAGCAGGAAGGGGAGACAACCTATACGGTCAGTTGGTCGTCCCGAAAGCTCACCGGTCCCAGATTCTTCATATGGGGCATACCATCTCCTTTAGTGGACACATGGGTATTGCCGCCACCATGCAGCGGATTTCCTGCCACTACTATTGGCCGGGAATGACAGATGATGTGCGTCGGTATGTGAAGTCATGCCCTGAGTGCCAGAGGGTGGCACCGAAACACTGGACAGCACCGGTGATGTTGGGGGAGATGCCCATCATGAACTCTCCTTTCGAGAGGGTAGCCATCGATATCGTGGGTCCACTTCCCAGGACTAGGAAGAGGAACATGTATATACTTACAATGGTGGATTGCTGTACAATGTGGGGTGAGGCGATACCGTTGACCACGATTGACTCGAAAAGAGTGGCGGACGCACTGATGGAGGCCTTTACCAGATTAGGCTTTCCGGATCAAATTCTGACGGATAATGGATCTCAGTTTTGTGGAAAACTCATGGAGGAGGTATTCAGGGTGTTTCACTCTAACCACATACATACCAGCCCTTACCACCCTCAAGCCAATGGACAAGTAGAGCGTTTCAACGGCACGTTGATGACAATGCTCAGGAAATTAGCGCAGGAAAAACCTGATAGGTGGGATGAATATATCCCAGCAGCACTTTTTTGCCTATCGGGAAGTTCCTCATGGCTCAACAGGACTACCACCCGCTACGTAGCTGTTTGGTCGTCCAATCAAAGGACCGTTGGAAGCCATGTTGAGGAGTTGGACTGAAGAGGGGACGTCAGAAGAAGTGATCTCATCCTATCAATACGTGGAGGAACTGAAAGAAAAACTCCATAAGGGATGGACTCTGGCAAATCAAAACTTGAAAAAGGCCAGGAAAAGACATGCGGCTTACTACAACCGTAGGTCTAAAGAAAGATCTCTAGAGGTAGGAGATAAAGTCTTGTTGCTACTCCCAACGGGAAACAACAAACTGGAGATAGGTTGGCAAGGACCATTTCCCGTGGAAAGGGTGATATCCAGAACCAACTATCAAATCCGGATCCGGGGAAAGTCGAAGATTTTCCATATCAATCTCTTGCGGAAATACGAAGAGAGACCAGGAGACAAGGCAGCTCACCTCATGGCAATGGCAGTTGCAGTGGAGACAGAAGTGGGAACCAGCGAGGGCAGGGAATATCCCTTAGTACACCAGGAAACCTATAGGGATGTACAAGTGAACCCTGATCTGACCTCCCAGGAGAGGGAAAGGATAACCCAGGTTCTCAAGTCTCATAAGGAGATACTGACTGATAAACCAGGACGAACGAGGTTGGTGGAGTTCGAGATGACTTTGACCACACAGGAGCCGGTTCGCCAAAAGGTTTACCCAGTGCCATTCTCTAAAGAAAAGGCCCTGGAGGAGGAAATAAAAAAACTGCTGGAGGATGACGTGATTGCACCATCCACATCCCCATACAATGCGGGGGTAGTTTTGTTACGCAAACCAAGTGGAGAACACAGGTTGTGTATAGATTACCGACTTCTGAACAGTCATACACAGTTTCAGGTTTAACCTTTGCCGAATCCAACTCAGTTATTCGCTAGGCTCCATAAGGCTCGGTACTTTTCAAAGGTGGATCTGAGTCGGGGGTACTATCAGATACCAGTCAAACCGGAGATTCGACCACTGTTAGCTTTCAGTACACCCAGTGGACACTACGAATTCAAGGTCATGCCCTTTGGACTCAGCAATGCACCTAGTGTGTTTACACGCATGATGAGGACTTTACTAGATCCGTTACAGGATCCGTCCATCATCTCATTCATGGATGATATTCTGATTTCCAGTGACAGCTTGGATGACCACTTACAATCCTTGGAGAGAGTGTTTAATAGACTCAAGGAAGCAGGGCTTACTGCTCGTCCAACCAAGTGCATGATTGGTTACCAAACTCTGGAATTTCTAGGTCACACCATCACTCCAGGACACATTGTTCCAGAAGAGAAGAACCTGGAGAAAATCAGAAATGCACCAAGGCCAAAAACGAAGAAGGATGTGCGATCTTTTCTCTCGTTGTGTGGGTTCTACCACAAATTTATCCCACATTTCACTGAACTGGGAGCTCCGTTGACGGAAACCTTGAAAAAGGGATTACCGGATCAAATCATTTGGACACCAGAATGTGAGAATGCCTATAGTCAGTTAAAGGAGGCCTTGGTCAGCAAACCTGTATTACAGCTCCCTGACCTTTCCAAACCATTTGTGTTGAGAACGGATGCAAGTGCGATTGGAATTGGAGCCGCTTTGTTACAGGAAGGAAAAGACGATGCTTCGGTTTTGAAACCTGTGGCATACGCAAGTAAGAAACTTCTACAGGCGGAGAGGAATTATTCAACCGTCGAGAGAGAATGCTTGTCCCTCGTATGGGCAGTGCAAAAATTTCAGCCATATTTGTATGGAGTTAAGTTTCGGGGTCCAGTCAGATCATCAGCCCCTGATGTTCCTGGCTACATCTCAGAAGCTCAACGCACGTTTTGATGCGGTGGTCGTTGTTACTTCAACCGTATAATTTCACAGTAGAGTACATTCCTGGGAAGGAAAATGTTGGAGCGGATTTCTTGTCAAGACACCCAGCTCCTGAAGAAGAAGAATGAATCATCTGGATTAAACTCACGGTGGAGAAGAGTGAGATGGACTACTCTCTTAGGAGGGGGCCTATGTCACAAAATGAAACCGTGTGTTTATCCGGTTGATTATTACGGAGGATTTTCTGATTACGCGGACGATCAGCCAGCGACATCTATTTTTACTAACTGGAAAAACACAGCGGATGTCAAAATCTCAGGACAATATTTGTAGCTGCACGTGTAAATCTCTAACGGATTTTGAAACATTTGGTGGTGATGGAGACAGCGCCGTGACAGTTTGTCAACATTTGAATACAAATGGAAGCAGTGGGGTCAGCCCATATACAAAATTGGTGGTGAGTGAGGAGGAAGTGAGTGCGCTGAATCAAATATCACCTTGACAAGTCATAAACACATCAGACGGAAATGGCTGCTGGGATTGTCACCACTGAACAGAAGCTTGACAGTTGTCAACAGTCAGAGACAAACCGGAATTGGCAGCGAGAGACAGGAAAACAGTGCATCTGTCAATTCTTGGTTTCCGGAGCACCGAGAAGATTGACGGGGTTATTTGCAACTGTTGTTGGGGGTATACAGAAACTTGCTGGCTTGTTTTGAGAATCTAAACTATTGATGACAACTTTGACTGGACTAAAGCCAGGAAAAGAGTTCTTGACTGGGGTAGTTTGCCATATAAACTCGAGTTGGGACAGCTAGGGAGGACTTGAAATTATGCTTTAGTCAGAGTGCCAGGGCACGGCAGCGCCTAGTGGAAATAATATCTACCGTGTGTTAATTAGGACTTAATTTTACACGTGCCTATATGGCAGATGTAGATATGATTTATAGGACTGCAGTAGTGCCATTTAAGGTATAACTTATTATAATATATTCGTTATAATTACTTTAGGCAGTAGCCTTGTTAAACTATAGTGTGATGATTAGCACTGTTAGTGGAAACTAGCTAGAGTAGGGAAGTGATACTTGGCTCTGTTAGCTAGAATAGATTAGTGAAGTGTTGATAAGCTTTACTAGTTGAGTAATGAAGGATAATTGGGATCCTCCCGTAAGTGTCCCTGGTGGGCGGGGTTCCGCATTCTGTTTGCTGATATTTTTCTTTGTCATAGCCTGATTCGGCTCTAGGTGGGTAGCTAATCTGCTCTATGACTAAGTCTAGTTAGCTAAAGATCATTAAGCAAGGTGATAGGCTTACACTCAGCCGAAAGGATCAGTGACTAGTACTATCACCAGATGTGTTGTTTCTATCCTAGGTTCCCTACCAGATCCAAGGAAACTCAACAAGTTTTGGGAAAGACTAAAAAACCCATTCTGAAGAACACCAGTTCAAGAGTCAATAACGTTTGCATACAGAAAGCAACTAAAAGCTAAAAGGACGTTGATTCACCACACATAGTGATGATTACAGATGCACCATACAGCATCAGACAGTAGTAACTACCGGAGAACAATCTAATAGTTACCTAGTGTTATATAATCTCGTGTAATAGAACACAAGACATTATACTTGAGGCTAGATAGACACGAGTGAGGATCCAGTACAGTAACAATTAACATTAATGACTGTGTACACACTGCAAAAGACTTGTGCAGTTTGTTTAGGAACATTAGGAACGGACATTGTGTAGAGTGCAACCGGTCCCTGATTAACTCTTAATACCACCGGTGTCTATTTCGGATGTTCATGAAATTGGATTACCAGAGGTCTACAGAGGCAAAGCATTATCCGGCAAGATGGTTCCGGCAACGGGTGAGACGTACTTGTTCTGACGTAACGTGCTGTGGTCTATCTTTGCTGTGATCAGCTGACTGAGTTGATGTCTGAGAGACAGAGTCTACACACTTTATAGAACACGTCACACATTTTCTTCGCATACACGTCTCATACACGTTACACTTTTATTTTAATAAATTACTCTTTATTAATTTCTAGAAGCAAGAGTTGTTGAGTATGTTGCGTTGGGGAAGTATGAGAAGGGGGCATAGTACGACAGTGTGAGAGTGATAGGAAAAGGTGTCCATAGGCTGATGGAGTGTGTTGGACGGAAGCGGGTGGATTCTCCAGAATATTGAGGGGGGGGAAACAAAAATAATATTATAATGTGGGTGTCGGATCTCCTCACTCCAGGGACGACACTTTAAAGGAGGACACGACAATGGGTCATGTCTGCTCTAGAAGAGGGATCAGAGGTCATGTCTGCTCTAGACAAAGGATCGATGGGTCATGTCTGCTCTAGACAAGGGATCTTTGGGTCATGTCTTCTCTAGACAAGGAATCGATGGGTCATGTCTGCTCTAGACAAGGGATCGATGGGTCATGTCTGCCACAGACAAGGGATCGATTCTCTAGACAAGAGATTGGGGGGGGGGGGGGGGAGTGTCATGTCTGCTCTAGACAAGGGATCAGGGTCATGTCTACTCTAGACCAGGGATCGATGGGTCATGTCTGCTCTAGACAAGGGATCGATGGGTCATGCCAGCTCTAGACAAGAGATCGATGGGTCATGTCTGCTCTAGACAAGGTATCGAAGGGTCATGTCTGGTCTAGACAAGGGATCGATGGGTCATGTCTGCTCTAGACTAGGGATCGATGGGTCATGTCTGCCCTAGACAAGGGATCGATGGGTCATGTCTGCTCTAGACAAGGGATAGATGGGTCATATCTGCTCTAAACAAGTGATCTATTGGTCATGTCTGCCCTAGACGTGGCACATGACACAAGGGATCAATGGGTCATGTCTGCTCTAGACAAGGGATTGATGGGTCATGTCTGCTCTAGACAAGGGATCAAGTGGTCATGTCTGCTCTAGACTAGGGATCGATGGGTCATGTCTGTCGTAGACAAGGGATCGATGGGGCATGTCTGTTCTAGAGCGGGCACAAACAGTAGAAGACACCAAGTACAGTAAATTACCTTTGTAACGCTTTGAGGGGTAATTTGTATATGATTCTAGTTACATATTTTATTGATTGATCGGTAAATGATAGGCGATGTGGATAATATCACCGGCAGCCTTTACTTCCCAAGACATTTGCTGACAACTAATTTACCCATGTATGAACCTGGGCTTCCAGGTTAACGTTACAATATATACTTCTATGAGGATTGGAATACATGCCCTTCAGACCGACAGGCAAGCTTGAAATAAGACAATAGTCTGATAAGTTGCTTGTTTAATGCAATCCTTGCCTAATGCGAGTCGAAATGCAATGTAATCATCTCCGTACCTCCTGTTACTTATAAAACAATCACTCAGACAAAAAAAAACTGCACTTATCAGTTACATGTATTACAACTTACATATAATCGATTCCTCTGTTTATCCACGAGTACATACTACTTATCCTGGGATATCAAATCCTTAGAACACTACAAGAAACTTCCTGTGCTGTAAATTAAACTGAACTGGCTCGCTACAAAAAATGATTGTCGGATAACGCGGACGTTTGCAGTGCTAAACAGCTGCTAGATTATGCCTGTCAGAAATGGAAATTGACACATTTGAAATACGGCATTTGAAGTACCGCAAGCCAGCTAGCGCAGGAATGGGACGTATTTGTTACAGCAGGCATATGTTTGTTTTCACACTGCCTGATTGTACAGCGTGTCCTCAGGACACGCTGTGGAAAACTTGAGCAATCACTGATTTCGCAATAGCAGAAACTAGTAGGTAAAGTAAACTACCGCTTTTCATGAGACATACTAAGTGTATATACTTATGCTTAAAGTGTAGACGAATCGGCACTCGACTGAGTAATGATGTAAATATTACGAACGACGGCTGTCTTATCTTCCCAGGAAATTACTTGGTACCCGTTTTAGGCTGGGTTGATCTGGGAGCTCAGCCCAGTTTAACAAAATAAAATTCCAGTCTTGACGAACACATGACGATAATCGCACATTTACAATGAGATATTTCTGTTCACACCAAACAGGCTGGAATCGCCTAATTCCTAATCCCTCGGCATATTTGAGCAATCGCTTATTGTTTTAATGAAAATGCAATATACGAAACGCCTTTTCCTTGTTAACTTTATGGTTGCTGTTAAGCAGAGTTTGCGAGATGGCCCAGCTCAGCATTTTATGACCTGCCAACTTTACAAGGTTTCACGAAGACTGATTAACTCTATTTCCCCTATACAGGTCGTTCAGTCACTCGATTTGGTAATTGTTGTTCGTTCTACCTGTTAAGCTGCTTGGTAATCACACTGGAATTAATAAATACAGCTTGATTTTGTGTATGGAGGCAATAGCTCTTTCACAGATGGAGTAGGTGTCAGTGTGGTTTTATGATTATTGGTTCAGCAGCAAATAATGTATGGTTTACAGCTGTTTTACGTCGATCGTTTATTCATTTAATTACATTGTCATGGACTGGGGAAGAGGTGTTTGTTTTGGGTGGCTGACAGTGCTTTTTGGTGAAGCCGACGGGATATCCATTGGATTTCAGATCTGGTTAAGAGTGACCAGTTCTATTAGAGTGGCGCCGGTGCAAATCGTTCTAGCTCGATTAAACAGGGTCCGTACCAGGTCTCGCTTACATTGGACGAATGCAAAGCTGTACAAATTTAGGTGGTGGCCTGTCCATGTTGAAAGCGTGAATAGACAATCCCACTGGAAACTCATGGGAAACTATAAGTTTCCACAAACAAAATTAATTTACTAAGGGCAAAAAATAAAGAAATGAAATGCAGAGTTCTTCATGAGAGAAAACTAATTAATAAGTTTGATAACAGAATAAAAGTGAAAAAGGATGCTATATGTCACCTTTATTGCTCTGTATAATTAAAGCAGAAACAATGGATTGTACCATTTATTACCAGGAATGATTCGCTACATCTCATAATGTACATACCGCGGAAGACACACAACATAAATTAAAGCAAACTTATAAATCATTCAAACTGAAATATACAACACACATATTTCCACAGTGATTTGTATTGTCTACCATAGTAATATTAAACTGATCGACAAGTCTATTTGTTTACACATAGTTGCTTAGCCATATGATTAGCCACTTCCGCTGCTAATCTTAGTATTCGTTCACACGAAACAACACACGACATGCACTGTCTATATCAATCTCGTGACAAATTTCCAAAAGATTGTGCGTTATTGATTAAGTGGACAATTTCCCGTGCTTGGTTTTCACAGAATAATAAACTAAGATGACTAAGATAATCCAGTAAAAGCTACACACATGAAATTGCACACGTTATAAACAGCACGTCATCCTTTAGAAATCGGTTCACGGACATAAAATATAGCAAAACAATGAATCTTTCATCCTAAAATATACATCACATATATCTCCACCTGTAGCAAACAGTTTAAAGTCCAATTTCTCAAATATCTATAACTCCTTAAATTTTCCTGTAAAATTCCTCCTTAGCTGTCGTATCTAAAATTAGCAATCAAGATGTTTTACGGGAAGCTGAGTCGCAAAGACAACTTCTTACAAACGTCTGAAAAAGGCAGTCTTCGTTTTTGTGGCAACGTTATGAGAAGACAAAAACTGGAATATACTGTGACAACCGGAAAGATTTGCGTAAAGTGAGATAGACGAAGACAGCATGAGAAGACTCTTGATAGTCTTGTGTTATGGCACGGAAGGGAGGCAACAGTCGAATTGATCCAGACGTCGGAGATTGCAATTTGTGGAGAGGCATGATTGCCAAGCCAGCCGGCTAGGCACTGGATGATGATATGTCGTATACTGTAATGTGTTGAAGTATAATACCGGAACACGTTCGTGTTTACTTTCTTTTTGTTGTGTGTGTGTGTGTGTGTGTGTGTGTGTGTGTGTGCGCGCGCGGCGCGCGCTTCGAAATATTGCTCTTGATCTTCTAGAGCTCATCACCTTCCACTCTATAAGTGCTTCTCTGCCTCTTTGGATAACATTAAAGTCACTACTTTACTGTGAGGGTAATGTTCCTCCGTATAGCCTGAGAACAGCACTGTTCCATGTGTACTTAGAAGCGTTCAGTCTGCTCCATTCCACCTTGTTTCGCCATAATCCCAAATAAGCTATCTCATACTTCATGCCTTCTGCCACCTGTGCTGTCTTTACCATATCATAGATAGTTCTCTAACATTCTACGTTCCAGTTTTAAGATTTTTCCGCTCTGAAATGAAATAATTCCGCGGACCGTCCTACAGCGGCTTCGTCCGCATCGCGTCATGCAACTTCTAGCAGATTCTCCTTTCCTCCTAATTGGTCTGTTTTCCCCTTATCTTTAGACATGCTTATGATTTACAGCTAAAGTTTTCGACTAAATGGTGTAGCCAACCCCACGCCGAACTCGCCTTAATAGTCTCTGGTGACATGCTTGTATGCCCAATGAAAACCCTGATAATGTTTTTTTTTTTCCTTCGTTTGGTTCTTTTTTATTTTAAAAAGTTTACAACTAGACGTTTTGTTAGTAAATATCGTATAAGATTACTCTCCTTTCAGCTCTATGCTAATTCTTTGCCCTTGGATTTCTCTAACCTGTTGATTCTGGCTTGGGATTTGGACTCTATCTGGCCACCGCCCCAGTGTCTGCGGGTCTAATCAGCCATGTCATTGAAGTTAGTCTTGATAGCTTCAGCTAACTTGCTGTAAGATGGTTTGTCCTCAGGGATGACCTAGGTGAATGCTAGGCATGTGGCTGTCTTCCTATGAACCACTTAGCCAAGCCTGACCTTGCCCTTCACAAAGCAGGATGGGACTCCCATCTTACGACACAGAGCTGGCAAGAACGGAGCGATCTCAAAGTCGTCGACATCAATGCCAGTGCCAACCAGTTAAACTCGCTTGGACACAATGAGCGCAGCTCCAGATCTCACAACTGAGGGTCGTTTCGTTGGCTTGTCAGCTTTGTCGGCAGCTTTGTCTTCATCACAACTCTGTAGACGTACCACCATTTGCATGTTTCGCTCAGGTCTGCATTTATCCATCAGACGGAACAGGTGTGTCGCTGTGTGGCGGTCAAGAGCTTGTGTGAACGTTTGTTTTATAAGGGCTCGCGGTTCCCCCACGGACCAGAGCCGCACCATGAGGTTCCCACGTCCGTGTGTTTCATTCGGATGACCGTCTCTGCATGTGGCCCTGGCAAGGTCAACTTGTGTTAGCTTTATTGAACAAAACGTGTGCGTAAACCCAATTTGATAATTTACTATAGTACCAGAGGAGCGGCTGACCGAGTGACTTGAATGCCGGATTCTCCTTCGGGAGACCCGGTTTCGAATCCTCAGAAAGGGATGGATTTTTTTTTTTCTGCTGGGGAAAAAGAAAACCCTAACCTGTACACTTCGCGGCGACTGCACTAGCCAGGCGGCCTTAATTCCTTAGGCTCAAGACCCCCCTGCCACAAAAGGCAAAGTGATATGCAGTAAAAATGACTAAGGTACCTTCATTTTCGTATATAAGCATCTAGTTTGCAAAATGTGCATGTCATATGTAAAATTATTAAGGATTGAAATAGTACACTGATGTTGTAGATTCTCTGTATCCATAGATATTATTGTCTGGTGGATTTTAGGTTGCAATGGAAATTAATATTATTGATCAAAGTTGCGATACATCACTGCTCAGGCAAACCAAGCAAAATGAATTGTCCTTAAGGGAGATAAGAGAACAAATATCCGTATGGTGACGGAGACTGCAAACACGGTTTATCTTTTCCTGATTTATGTTAACGTTGACATTAGTTAAGTAACCATAACTCCCGCTGATCCTCCCTAGAAGTAGTACTGAGTATACGCCACTGACGCGTGATTATTGGGCCCGCTCGTTGATACTAAACTAAACAATTGTTAATGTGCCACAGATGCAATAAGCGATAAGAACAGGGGGCTGGTAAACAAGAAACAATATGAAGGCTGGCCTGGATTAAAGAAGGGGAGACAAAAGAGACGAATAATCAGACACCGAATAGGAAATAATGTATTGACACTAGCATGTCTTTTATCTATGGCCATATCAGGGATTTGTTACAGACTAGCTTCATTTTGCGTTTTAATCGGTCGAATAGTCAATTCTTAGTTTTAGGTATGACCTCAGTAGGGACGTGAACTGTAATGGTTTAATTCCAGTTGAGTGCTGGCATTAGTCGACACGTGAGATAAAGTGTGGTTACTGGTTAACAGAAGACAGTCACTGCACTCCGGACACACATATAACAGCTCTGTGTTCGTCAGCAGATATCGGTGTGTATGGAGGAGATGCAACACCGTCGTACTCTGGTTGGGAGCACATGTAACACCTTAAAGCAATCACCATGTAGCACTTTCTCCAGTTTGCATTATATCTTCCATAACTGTGTAATTTCGTAATACCGATGGATGTATTATTACATATACGTTTACCCTGTACAGTTGAGGAATTACCATTTTGAAAAAGGAAAGAAAAGAATAAAGGCACCATAGACACAGGACAGTTCGTCCTGTCGGAAATCACGCCTCCAACATATCCAAGGAACAATATCCGTAAAGATTAGTCACACTAACGAAAGGCACCATGGATACCGCAGACATCCACTGTTGACTTTATGTATAAGTGAGCGTTCAGAGTTATATAAATATATGGTCCAAGCATTGTAATTATCTAATGTTATGTTCCCAGTTTGCTTTATATTCTTTACATTATAAAATAAGTAAGTATATGTACCTATGCCGGCTTCCTGGCATAGAGGTTAGCAACTTTTCTCCGTAATCTCGTATACTCTCGTAGGTAACGTGACGACGGTGAGAATCAGCAGTGGATCGAATCGCGTCGGTAACTTACGGGGTATGTGAGCCGGCCGCTCAGAAAGCAATGGCAAATTACTGAGCGTAATCTTGCCAAGAAATCAACAATCAGCTGAAAGATGCTGATGTTGACAGCGATGTCCTGTAAAAGGATATGCAAAAAAAAATGTACATATTATTTGGAATTGTTTATGTTCATGTTCCCTGCTTTGTGTAGGATTGTGCTCTTACAGTATGTCCACATTTGGTTGCCTTCATTCACGATCAATTATTTTGAAAACTGTCTGTTGCATCGTTATGAAATTTTTCCAGCCGTCTTATATTTACCCCCACCCAAGGAATATGTCTTTGAAAGGTCCAAAAACAACTTAAATCATTGAAAGCGGCGACATTCCTTTGATCTTTTGCTGAACAACTAGTGATTTCTCGCTAACGAAGTTATTTTTACGGTAATGTGAGACGTCAATTCTGTTGACACACAAAGGCGTATCCGGATTCGTATGAGAGTGGCTGCAATGAAAGAATTAGCTTAGAATCGACAGGGTCGGCTGCATTGCACCGGGTGTTTATCCCATATGGCTCAGTTTCTTTCCGCAGCGCGGAAAGCATCGCACAAAGCACGAACTCCTTAGCTCCAGCGACGACCCACGTGAGTCTCCGAAAAAATGTACTCGTGAAATGAAGGACGCGGCCCGGAATCGAACATACAGCCTTCGGAGCCCGAGTCAGACGGCTTGACCACTTCACCACGGAGAATCCCGAGACGGGTGCAATGTGTAATATTAGTAAAGACAGAGAATTTACAGAGGCACGGGGTAAATAATTTGTAAATTAACAGGAAAGTAGAAGGAATATATTTCTTACCTTATTTTTCATTTCCTTCTTGTTTCTTCAGTTATCAGTTATCAGTTGAGGTATCTTCATTGCACTCCGGACATGTCCATAGGTGCTCAGATCCTCCCCCCAGCATATGCATCAGCGTCCGGTGGCTAATAGTGCCAGTTCTGTGTTGGTTGACGAGGCGCCTTGTTTTCCCGATGTACCTCTCGCATCTGGCCGTGCCGAATTCTTACTTCCAAGTCTTTCATTCTGGACAGCGATGTGGATTCACTGACGTCAAAGTCCTCTGTTCTCGCCATATCTTTAAGGACGTTAATAACATCGGCACTATCCATGGGCTGGCCATCTACAGGGGGTGCAGATCCAGCCAGTTTATCAGCTCGTTCATTTCCCTCGACTCCCGCATGTCCCGGGACGAAGATGAAGGTGACTTTACGAACAACAGACTTCCGCAGCGACTCAGTCCACCGTCTACGTACAGATCCAGCTTCGATATTCTGAATCATGCGCATTGAGACACTTAGTACACACACGTTGGTATGATGCTGTGATTCCAGCCATATAAAAGCCTGTGTAACTGCCATCACTTCCATCGTCATGCTGCTCGAGGTCATAGAGTGGGCACCACTGGATTCTTGAACGGTTCGGCCCGCTGAATGGGCTGTAGATGCCCACGCACTTATGTGCTGCTTTACAACAGATCAATCTATATAGATGAGCACTTTGGGGCTATATGAGTGTTCATAGATGAGCGCGTTGACTTCTGCATTGACAGCGACAGGGTTCTGCTCTCTGTCGAGTGTGATAATGCAGGAGAAAGTGCACTTAAAAGCTGGAGGCACCGGCACCCATTCCTTGCCGGGGTTGATACTGGTAAGACTGCAGACCTGTCTGGCGACATCTTCCGCCCGACTCATCCATGATTTGCCTCTCTTTAGCCTGTCACCCTTTTCTCTGAATATAGCGTCATGTCGTGGATAGGCCTTAGGTTCATACCAGAATGCGATCGGCATTGCCAGTAGTGGGTTGTGCTCAATATTTACATTTCAAATCCCGAAACAACCACATAATCAATTGATTATTGCTCTACTGGATTTAGGAGGCCTGGTGTTCCTTGCCAGTGAGAAGTCCTGATCGTTCGGGTCCCATCGATTGACGGATGTCGGTCGCGGCGATTGGGCAATCTTGAGCATAGCCTACGATGGGTAGCGTTGTGATGTTCTGTTGTGATAATTTGGTGTGTCCAGTGTGTGCGCTTGGTTACACACCCGCTTCACACGCGTGATCCGGGACTGTTTCCGGATCCGGTCAGGGATATGCACTGCTGACGAGCTCAAATGAGGGCGAAACTCGAGTATAGTGCTTCCATATTGACGTGGATAGGCCTTAGGTTCATACCAGAATGCGATCGGCATTGCCAGTAGTGGGTTGTGCTCAATATTTAAAGCTGTCTACAATTGCCTTTCTACCTACCGTTTGCTTATCGCGTGTTGGTTTCATTCCAGATTCTTGCACCCATCGACGAAACGATCGTTTACTCAAACCTAATGCATGCACTGTTCTTTTTTCGGGATTTGTAACAGTATGAAACAGTTTCCTGCGATCAGCTTCTTGACAAAAATATGTGTACAACTTCATAGCGATGTTTTGAAGTGTACACAATTTCACTTTTAATCCCATTGAACAGTATTAACACATTCAAATATTAGCTATTAAGATTACATTAATGGTAAGATTTATTTATATAATCACGTTTCATGAAAGAACCCACAGTTTGACGACGCCTCTGAACTATAACACTCAGTCTGTCCAAAAACGAAAGACCGCCAGACAATTTTAAAATTAGCGCGAATGGGTCTTGCTGAGCTGTAATACTCTAAGAACTAAGGCATTCATGGCGGGGCGGTAAAATAATACCTCATATAAGCACAAATTGAAATCTGCTGTACAATCTCCAGAACAAAAAAAATTGTTGTTGGGTGGACATAATGATAAGGTTATATACTAAATCTTTCATTACTTTTCCATCAGTTGGTTACTGAGATATTCAATTTTATATTGAGGCAACAAAAAAAAAAAACACACTATAGCACTATAAATTGTCTTGGCATGTATTTGCAGCCTTCCCTAGGCATGTATTTCTTGCATAACGGATTTCTAAAGCTGTGTGTTCTCGGCATTATAATTTGTCTGAGAATGTGTTATCGGTATTATAAATAGTCTTAAAATATGCTCTCGGCATTACAAATTGTCCAAGAATATGTTCTCAACTATATAAATTGTGTAAGAATATGTTCTTAGCATTTTAAATTATCTAAGAATTTGTTCTCAGCATCATAAATTGTGGCAAAGTCAGTAGTCTTTTGCAAGATGGAAAACACACTCATCATTTTTAAAAAAGAGTGTTAACTGTAGTGACCAAAAAAAAAATTGTTGAAGTGTTAAATAGAGCATATAATGTACATGCATGTGAAACAAGGACAGTCATGTGAAACAAGTGCAGTCATAGGAAACAAGGAAATCTTAAACATGAAAAGACATCTGAAACGAGGAAAGTCATGTGGAACAAGGACAGTTTTGGGGAAACAACAACAGTCATGAGAAACAACGAGAGTCATGAGAATTAAGGACAATCAGGTGAATCAAGGACATTCATGTGAAACAAGGACAATAAGCAGACAAACGAAAACACTTCTAACATCAATGAAAATGCGTTTTAGGGGGAATGTAAAGAATATCACGGACGATTAGAAAAACGAATGGGAAATCCCTCCAAGAAGCAAATAAAAACCATAAATTGATTAGATAATTTAAACGCAGTCAGTCAATACTTTTTTGGGGCACGTTATGAGGAGAAATAAACTTGAACACCTGTAGGCAACTGGCATAAGGGACAACAAAGTAGTAAACACTTGAATGGCTTGGCTAGATGGCATAATCAATAACATCGTGATCGTGCGAGATGGCGAATCATCACCGCCCATGCTTGTCGGCATAGCATATGATGATGATGATGATGATGATGATGATGATGATGATGATGATGATGATGATGATGATGATGATGATGATAAAATGTATGTGGTCTGGTCATGATTATTGTCTAAATATGTTTTCTTCTGAGCATTATAAACTGGCTTAGTGTATGTAAGCATTCTTGTCTAAGGATGTATCCTCCGCGTAACTAATTTCCTAAACGCATGCCCTGCATTATAAATGGCCAATGTGGACGTGCCAGACACAGACATTCGCTCAAAGACATACGTCAGTTAATCAGTATTATATCACCACCGCAACACTTCAGTATCTAACCTGACCAGAGATTCGAACTAGTGCCTCGCCTTCCCATTCACTTTGGGCTGTTCATTGTGTGGCTTCAAAATATTGATTTCCCCCTCTAACCAATGAATGTGTGTCTGTACATGGCACTACTTTTGATGTGGTGAAACTAGTCCAAAACTCGAGTGCAAGGTCGAGGGCTAGACAAAGTGTTTGAGCTGTTCAATTGCCACTTGTCTCCTACTAGCTGTGTAAATAAAACGCAGTGTTTGCTGTGAAAATGTAGTGCCTTCTCGAGCGTGGCTAGACAATCGGTGATTGAAAAGTAAAGGTTTGATAAGTCTGTCCGGTTTAAGGCACATGTATAGGGTGTCTAACTGGCCTTACCACCTAGTATATATGTTTCTTCAGCTTTAGGCTACATCGCTTGAATGTCTAGGTTTGCATCTTATGTTGATAAATGTCGTTGTTCTATATCCTTGGGCATTCTACGAATTATAGGTTCCCCCTCTGCCTTCCATGAGAACAGGACAATATCTGCAAATGTTAAATGGAAACTCTAGAGGACCGACTTCATTTCACCAGGTTTAATTCCATATGACTCGGTCTGTCTCCTTAGGACGTCAAGCCGTTGTTTCCTGATGACTGTCTTTGTTTCTCATGACTGGCGTAGTTTCCCATGACTGTCCTTGTATACGCCAACAGAAGAACTGGGCACTGCACAGAGTACCATAGTGAAATCTAATTCCTACTTCAGCAGACGTGTCCGGAGCACATCAAGGGCACAGATGGGTGACATGTATATGTTTATTTTCATACAGTGTTTTTCATGTAGTTGTGTTGGTTTGTGTATGTTTTTTCTGTGCTGACGAAGGCTTTAGCCGCAACGTCTGTTTTATTACTTGTAATCGTGTTCTAGTGACGCCCATTGTCTACTTCTCGTTCTTTACTGATTCATTTATTGCCACAAATATTAAAAGATAAAAGATCACATGGCTCGGCCATCTCGTTAGAATGCAGTACCATGAACTACCAGCGGTAGTTCTAGAATATCTAACACGAGAGCAAGAGACCGCCCGAGGAGAAAATGTATTGACGAAATCAAAAACATTGTACAATCACACTTAATGACACTATCCAGTGCCACTCATTGGGCGCTGAAACGTCAACTATCCCCCCTCCCCCAAGACGATCCTCGGCACAAGTGGAAGATGATGATAATGATTATATGTTGAGCATTTATTTCTGTAGTATACAGCTGATAAGATACAACGAAATACGCCAGGCAATACATTGTGCAAAATATTGTTTGTGCCTTCATTATTCAAATTCACAAGTAAACAATATTCTTTTGAATGACTACGGTACTGTGTGAACTGCCACAAGAAGAGGTGCGTTCAACCATCGGTTCAGCTATCGGTTGTCTGTGTGCAGCACGAACAACGCCTGCTGACCGTCGTCATGTACTCGATGTGGTATGTTTTCTGAACGCGATGACTGTGAATCGCATGAGAATATCATCATCATCGAGTGATTTGTCGAGAGTAGAATGTTTCCTCCACAGCAGTCTTCCGAAATTACCCTCTATGATAATCACATGTCCCGTCTCTATGGCTGCCATGTGTAAATGAAATTACCCTCTATGATAATCACATGCCCCGCCTCTATGGCTGCCATGTGTAAATCATCTATCACATGGTAATTTCATCTACCACGTGGTCTTTCTCTTGTTTACTTATCCGGTACACTTCCCACCATAATTATATCTTCCCGACATGTATGTCTTTCTACATGCTCCATCTGCTTCACTATTGAGTTCTTATTAGATACACCCGAGTGTTCTATTTTCCGCCCAATTAAATGTTAATACCCCCCTGGTTCACTTATGTTAAACTCACTGTATCACTTATATTCAACCCTCTATATAACTTGGATAATGAGCAGTCAGGCTGAAAAACATCTGATGGCTGTAGAAATGTGGTTTCTGAAGAAAATGCAAAGAATACCATGGACAGCCAGAAAGACCAATGAACAAGTTCTTCAAGAAACAAATGAAGATCGTAAACTGATTAGAGACATTAGACGTAGACAGTCACAATTTTTTGGGCATGTCATGAGAAGAAATGATCTGGAGAACTTGGTGACAACTGGTAAGATCGAAGGGAACAGACCAAGGGGAAGACCTAGAAGCAAGTACCTGGATGGCTTGGCCTTGTGGCATGGTCGAGACAGAAACACGGAGCTGATCCACGACTCTGGTGATCGAGTGAGATGGCAGAACATGACCGCCCACGCTTCCCGGCATGGCACATGATGGATGGATATAACTTATATTCAACCCTCTCTAACACTTATATTCAACCTCTGTATCACGTATGTTCAACCACCTGTAACACTTATATTCAACCCTCTTTATCACTTATATTCAACCCTCACTACCACTTATATTCAGCCCTCTCTAACACTTATATTCAACCCTCTCTAACACTTATATTCAACCCTCTCTAACACTTATATTCAACCCCCTGTAACACTTATGTTCAACCCCCTGTAACACTTATATTCAACCCTCTCTAACACTTATATTCAACCCTCTCTAACACTTATATTCAACCCTCTCTAACACTTATATTCAACCCTCTCTAACACTTATATTCAACCCCCTCTGACACTTATATTCAACCCTCTCTAACACTTATATTCAACCCTCTCTAACACTTATATTCAACCCTCTCTAACATTTATATTTAACCCTCTCTAACATTTATATTCAACCCTCTCTAACACTTATATTCGACCCTCTCTAACACTTATATTCAACCGCCTGTAACACTTATATTCAACCCTCTCTAACACTTATATTCAACCCTCTCTAACACTTATATTCAATCCTCTCTAACACTTATATTCAACCCTCTATATAACTAATATTCAACTCTCTATATAACTTATATTCAACCTTCTCTAACACTTATATTCGACCCTCTGTATCACTTATATTCAATCCTCTCTAACACTTATATTCAACCCTCTATATAACTAATATTCAACTCTCTATATAACTTATATTCAACCTTCTCTAACACTTATATTCAACCCTCTATATAACTAATATTCAACTCTCTATATAACTTATATTCAATCCTTCTCTAACACTTATATTCAACCCTCTATATAACTAATATTCAACTCTCTATATAACTTATATTCAACCTTCTCTAACACTTATATTCAACCCTCTATATAACTAATATTCAACTCTCTATATAACTTATATTCAATCCTCTCTAACACTTATATTCAACCCTCTATATAACTAATATTCACCTTCTCTAAACACTTATATTCAATCCCCTCTCTAACACTTATATTCAACCCTCTATATAACACTATATTCAACTCCTCTCTAACACTTATATTCAACCCTCTATATAACTAATATTCAATCCTCTCTAACACTTATATTCAACCCCTTTATCACGTATATTCAACCCTCTGTATAACTAATATTCAACTCTCTATATAACCTTAATATTCAACTCTCTATATAACTTATATTCAATCCTCTCTAACACTTATATTCAACTCTCTATATAACTTATATTCAACCTTCTCTAACACTTATATTCAACCCTCTATATAACTAATATTCAAATCTCTATATAACTTATATTCAACCTTCTCTAACACTTATATTCAACCCTCTATATAACTAATATTTAACTCTCTATATAACTTATATTCAATCCTCTCTAACACTTATATTCAACCCTCTATATAACTAATATTCAACTCTCTATATAACTTATATTCAATCCTCTCTAACACTTATATTCAACCCTCTATATAACTAATATTCAACCTTCTCTAACACTTATATTCAACCCTCTCTAACACTTATATTCAACCCTCTATATAACTAATATTCAACCTTCTCTAACACTTATATTAACCCTCTCTAACACTTATATTCAACCCTCTATATAACTTATATTCAATCCTCTCTAACACTTATATTCAACCCTCTATATAACTAATATTCAACCTTCTCTAACACTTATATTCAATCCTCTCTAACACTTATATTCAACCCTCTATATAACTAATATTCAACTCTCTATATAACTTATATTCAATCCTCTCTAACACTTATATTCAACTCTCTATATAACTAATATTCAACTCTCTATATAACTTATATTCAACCTTCTCTAACACTTATATTCAACCCTCTATATAACTAATATTCAACTCTCTATATAACTTATATTCAATCCTCTCTAACACTTATATTCAACCCTCTATATAACTTATATTCAACCTTCTCTAACACTTATATACAACCCTCTATATAAGTAATATTCAACTCTCTATATAACTTATATTCAACCTTCTCTAACACTTATATTCAACCCATTGTATCATTTATATTCAACCGTTTGTGACACATATATTGAAATGTGCATATGAATTTAGTACCTGTAGAATTAGTGCCGGCTCCCTGGCCTAGGGATTAACGTCTTTCTTCGTATTTCCATATATCCACGTGAGGAACGTAACCTGCGCGAGAATCGGTAGCGGTTCTCGCCACGTTGGTAACTTAGGGGTATGTGAGCCGATCGCTCAAAAAGCAATGGCAAACTACTGAGCGTAATCTTGTCAAGAAATCAACAATCAGCTGAAAGATGATGTTGACAGCGATGGCCAATAAAAGGATATGCAAAAAAAAAAAAAGAATTAGTGCAACGGCAGAACAAAGAAGTGGGCGTCCTTCCACCACAGAAGATCTTGTACTTGCAATAGAGCAAATTACTTTGCTGATCCCCAAGTGGTACTCAGGGATATGGAATAACAATGTAATCTTTCTGAAAAATTTGTAATAACAATGTAATCTTTCTGAAAAATTTGTAATAACAATGTAATCTTTCTGAAAGATTTGTAATAACAATGTAATCTTTCTGAATGATTCGGAATAACAATGTAATCTTTCTGAAAGATTTGTAATAACAATGTAATCTTTCTGAATGATTCGGAATAACAATGTAATCTTTCTGAATGATTTGGAATAACAATGTAATCTTTCTGAATGATTTGGAATAACAATGTAATCTTTCTGAATGATTTGGAATAACAATGTAATCTTTCTGAATGATTTGGAATAACAATGTAATCTTTCTGAATGATTTGGAATAACAATGTAATCTTTCTGAATGATTTGGAATAACAATGTAATCTTTCTGAATGATTTGGAATAACAATGTAATCTTTCACACGATTACGTATAAGACTTTGTTCACGTCCGTTGAGGGTATAGAAAGGTCTAATCAGGTGGGTCCCTTTGTAAATGAAGGCCTATGTGAAAGGTAAAGGACCTTTTCCAGGGCATTGGGGTGTATTGGGCCATGGGTCATTATTCGTAGTCGGTAATGTTAACCAAAAGGCATCCGCCTACAATAATCACCGCCTACTCAATAAAGGGCCTTAGGAGTTATGACAATTATAATAATCATTCGTCGTTATACTGCTACATTTATGTCTCGGAAACATTTTATATGAAGACATTTTTTTTAAAATCTAGCCATTTCCTGCACAAAGTGGCCAAACATTAGTGATCACAACATTGCCTTGTAGTAGAACGCATTCACAAAGTGAGCAAATAGTGTCCGTGGTTGAAGAGGTTGGAGTGTTGTCTTAAGCGATTACCATAAATAAACTAGAACTTTTCACAGAACACCTACTCTCGCTAGTGTTAAAAATAGTTTAACCTGCATTCTATGAGATAAATGCCCTATATTTCTCAAAGGGAGACTATTTACTTTAGCGCTATTGTAAAGCACATTAAAATTGTCCTTTCTGCCAGATTTTTTTTTTTTTTTGCATATCCTTTACAGGACTTCGCTGTCAACACCAGCATCTTTCAGCTGTGTGTTGATTTCTTGGCAAGATTACGCTCAGTAGTTTGTCATTGCTTTCTGAGCGGCCGGCTCGCATACCTCGTAAGTTACCGATGCGATTCGAACCACTGCTGATTCTCACCGTCATCACGTTACCGACGAGAGTATACGAGATTACGGAGAAAAGTCATAACCTCTAAGCCACGAAGCCGGCTTCTGCCAGATACATAATTAAAATTGTCTTTTCTGTCAGATACATCAGGTTAATTTAAATTAAGTGAATTTTCGCTATATCAGAGGGAACGACTGTCCTCATGCATTCAAGCGTATAACATGTGATTGAACTATCACATCACAGACATTTTTATAATTGTGTTGATAAGAATAGTGTTTGTTGTTTTTAGTTAATTAGTTAGTTAGTTGCCGGTGTCCCTGGCCTAGGTGTTAAACGACTTTCTCCGTAATCCCGTTTATCCACGTAGGGTAACGCAGCGCGCGAGAATTTGAAGCGGTTCTCGCCGCGTTGATAACTTACGGGATAAGTGAGCCGGCCACTCAGAAAGCAATGGCAAACTACTGAGCGTAATCTTGCCAAGAAATCAACGACAGTGGTAAAATGCTGGTGTTGACAGCGATGTCCTGTAAAAGCTATGTGAAAAAAAAATGTATGTTAGTTAGTCGACAGATCATCCTCATTGCACATTGAACCATTCAGTCCTTAAGTGCTCTGATCCCTTCCTCAGCAAATCCCGCCGCGTGTAGTGGCTAACGACGCCAGTTCTGTGTTGATTTATCAATCTTCTTTGGCTTCTTGCATAGTGTTCTTGCTTGGCCACACCTCTTTTAATTTGCTGTTCTCGTAGTCTCATTATTCTGGTTGTTTTTAATACACCCAATCAAAGTCCACATTAGGTGCAACATTTGTGTCAATAAAAACAATACACTTGCAGTTAAGGAAACAAGGAAGGACGACAGATTCTTGGCCTTTTGGCTAAGATCAAAGTGTTGATTTATGTGCACTTGATCTGGCCAGGGTGCAAATATAATCATCCAAACTGCAAACTCCAAACACCAAATCACTGGCAGACAGGCCTTGGTGGCCCACAATGAGCCGAAGGCACATAGTGGGACTAAGAGACCCTAAAGTAAAAGATAGGGCGATAACTTCAAATCAAACGTATGCACATTTTTTAAAATGTTGCATATCCCTTAAAGGACTTTGCAGTCAAAATCAGCATTTTTCAGCTGCTGTTGATGTACTAGTCAAGTTTGTACGTTCAGTAGTTTGCCATTGCTTTCTAAATGACCGGCTCACATACCCCCGTAAGTTACCAGAGCGTCGCGATCAGCTTCCGAATCTCGGCGCAGCTGTTTTCCCCACGTGAATATACGGGATTACGAACAACGTCGTTGACCTCTTGGCCAGGGAGACCGGGAAATTGTATGCACATTACAATAAGGATTATCGTGAGGTGGACAGGATCGTATTCTCTGGGTGCTTTACGGTGTGTTTTACAAGCATAGATGACACAGGAAATGTCTTGGAAATGTAGATTTTACTGAAAGGGTTGAGAGAGAAGAGCATCAAGAGATCTATGTTGTGGCAATTTTAGAGACACCAGAAGAGAAGGAAATAACAATGGCAACGAACTTCTCGATTTATCCTTGTGTCATAGTACACTAATAATTGTCTCCCAGTATAAAGTCCTGTGAAAATATGCCATGCGTAGGACGTGCTCCACCAATCACTATCACCACATAGCTATTCTGTTGCAGAACGTCGTACTGCTGAAAAGTTTCTCCATCCTTTCCCGGGTCTCCTGTCGCATGTACCCTCATGTCCAGTAGGTCAGCAATACCCAGTGTCCATCTATTTGCTGGACTATTCCTGCAGCTTCTTCCATCATGTCTGCCATCACTTTTCTTTCTCAGCCACTGTGACGTCATTGATATAGCCAATGTACTCCAGAATCCAAGACATGATACTATCTATAAGCCAGTGTGCTTCGATGTTCACATCTTACAGAATGTCAGTATTTCTCTTCTTCTTGGTCCACAATATCAACCATCACAATTCATGTATATGCCAACTAAAAACGAGGTACAGAAAAACCATCACTAACGCCATGGGCCTTTCTCAACTTCTTATGAACATTAAGGGAGACATAAATAGGGAGGGATAGACACTAACAGATCAAATAGCGGTGGGAACGATTAGTAGTGTCACTCTTCGCTGGCTGTTGAACGAGGGGACGGAGCACTATGGGAATGTCCTGAGTGCAGTGATGTCGATTCTTAGATCAACTCAACTCAACTCAACTCAACACTAAAAGATGAACTGCTCAGACGTTTATGAACATATGTGATCTAGGAATGCTGAAGGGACGAATGAAAACTTCGCGTATATTAAAGTTAGTTGCATATTCTTTACAGGACGTCGCAGTCAACCCCAGAATTTTTTTGGCTGTTTGTGATTTCCAGCAATTTGCCATTGCTTTCTGAATGACCGGAACTCAAACCATTGTATGAAAACCAACACAAGCCGGGCTGCTGCCAAATCGCGGTATGCGGGATTACAAATTGCGTCCGTAACCCCTTAATCACGTAACCGGTTCTTGTACATCGCAGACGCGAACAATAAATTATAACGGAGGAAATGTAATAGAACTTAGTCAGTTGTCACTGCAGGACACAAGAGTCGGTTTTAGAGGAGTATGTTTGATTGACATTTCTGAAATCCCTCAGTAGTACCTTGTATTACACATGTCACTGACAGAAGATATTGTTTCTTTTTTCTTCTTTATTCGCTTTGAACTCAAGCGTAATCCATACACGTTCTTCCTAATTATAATGTGCTAGACCAGTGGTTCTCAACCTTTTTTGGCCCATTCCCCCCTTCACCATATTTTCAGAACGCCTTTCCCCCCCCCCCCCCTTCCTATCAAACATTTGGCCCGTTCCCCCCTTCACCGTATTTTCAGAACGTCATTCCCCCCTTTCATATTTCCTATCTAAAAATCCCCTCACCCCTACACAGTATACGTAACAGTGGAAGGCAAATGTAATAGCATATACTAAAACAAGTCTAGACATCCACATAAAACATGATTTGTGGGTCTACTTACTTTATAAAATGAATTTTAGAAGGACGAGACATACATAACTGTAAAGTATGAAGGGAAAAACTATGTCAAGTAATCGGTTCTTGTATTAACACGATCTTGAAATGGTCTTCATTCCCCCCCCCCCCCCCCTGGAAACCCTGAAATTCCCCCCTGGGGGGGAATTCCCCACCGGTTGAGAACCACTGTGCTAGACTGAATTTTGCTTGTGGATTAGTTTGCCCTATTACCACTGTTCCTTGTCATTAGGTGAACCCACTCTAACTTGAGAGGTACTTGTAATTGACGTCCCCATGTCAAGGACGAGAAGTCAACATTTTAGTCAAGCTGGCCGGTGTACGGGTTGAACCAGCGACTTCGGCATCAGAACACCGAATGTTTAAGAACGAGCTTTTTTTATCCATTCGGCCATGCTGGCAGAAGATGGATGATAAAACGTCCAATGGCGCAGCTCTGAAACAAGCCGATAATGGAGCGACTGCAACGTAACAACACAATCACTGAGAGCATGAAAGTGGAGAGTTCCTTGTGCTTGGAAATGCCTCTCATTTCTACCCACCAAGAGGTTATTTATTGCAAAGATAATGTCAGATAAGGCATAGTCTGCCCGGATTCAAGCGGAAATCCATTGTGATCTTTGAAAAGCATAAGTATGAACGCAACCGGAAGCAGTGTGTATCCATAATTGTTATAAGTTTGTGAAACACTAAGGAATAACATTAGTGTTGATAAGATCCGTATGGGTATTTTTAACATCTCTCTGGGGAAAAACCGAAAACAAAATTCAACTTGGAAACTCCAAATTAATAAATAAATTGTCGTGATGTAGTTTCCTGCTATAGGTCTGTGATCTGATAGGGCCAACACATTGTGTAGGCCGTGAGCAAGAAGGAATAGGTGGCCAATATTTCCCTCATCTTAACAAGCGACAAGTCCAGGTGTAGAACCCGCGAACGACCGAACGTGCTCATGTAAATACCAGGGTAGTTGGCTATCAACTTCGCTAGCGCTCCCGCTAGAAAAACCAACAAGGTCATAATAAAACAACATGATCAAAGGATGAAATCAAGAACGTCGTATAAACAGAGAAGTAATCTTTCCTGGCATTGCTAAACAGCAAAATGACTACATTATATGTGGATTTGTTCAGAAAAAATGCGCAGGCGCCTAGTCAAGCCAACAAATAATAACTTGTGGTATAAATATGAGATCAACTACAGAATTGTGTACCCAATACCCTAGAGAATCTTTGCCATATGAAATCCAGAATAAATCACACTGTCAGAATAAAAAATACAGTTACGTGAAAATGCGTTACTTAACAGGGAAATTAGACCGATGGAGACAGATAGATAGTTTCCAAGAACAACAACCCGTCACGGCACGCAGAGCAATTGTTAATTCGCATCATGAAATCAAGAGCGTCGTGACTGTGAAACTTGAATTAAGGGATCAATGGGTAATACATAAGGTAAAGGACCTTGACGTAAATCGGCCAGTCTTGGTGAGAATAACAAGTGAAGCTGTGCAAGTCCGCATATAAATGGGTGTTTAGTGGGTGAAAAGGTCTCCGCAATGGCACAGTCAGAGAGCTGAATGTCAGATGACTGCTACAAAGGTATTACTGTACTATTATAGACAGAGTGAGTTTATTAACGAAAGCGAGATAACTATAAGGGTATTTCGTTATAACTTTATATATATATATATATATATATATATATATATATATATATATATATATATATGTGTGTGTGTGTGTGTGTGTGTGTGTGTGTGTGTGTGTGTGTGTGTGTGTGTGTGTGTGTGTGTTTGTTCTCTCGCTTATAACATTTTGTGTTATATATATATATCTTCTTCTTCTTCAGCTTTCCGAGCCATTGAGGTTCTTTGCTGCAAATACAATCCGTCTCCATTCGTCTCTCTGGTGGACCTTCTCTTGCCAGTCGTTGATTCCAAGTGCTTGTAGGTCTGTACATGTATTATCTCTCCACCGTCTTCTTGGTCTACCTCGGGGTCTACGGTCATTTATTTCCTGAGTGTAAGCGAGTTTGATTTCCCTATTATCTTCCATGCTTTCTATATGCCCCAGCCATTGTAGTTTATTAGCCTTCATGATACCAGTGATTAGCGGGGACTTAAACAGATCATAAATGTCTTTGTTACTTCTTCTTTTCCACTCTCCACTTTGTGTATCCCTAATGGGTCCAAAGATGCGTCTTAAAATTTTGTTCTCAAAGGTTTGTAACAAGGCTTCGTCTCCTTTCGTTGTACTCCAGGTTTCAGAGCCATACAGCACAACTGGTCTGATCAGTGTTTTGTATATTGTATATATAAACGAAGGGGCTTTAACTGATAATCTAAAATGCTTATTTTTAGACGAATATATTCTTCCCACCAGGGAAGTACAGAGCACCCAAGCTGGGTATAGCGATCATGGGATCAGACATATGGGAGTCATAACCCAGACGTACCAGGAAGGTCAATTGGCCGAAACATTCGACGAGGGGGACATCTTTTGATGATCTCCCGTGATACTTTCTCCACGGCGTAGTTTTTGCACTGAAAAAGTACAGAATAAATGTATCATTTTTCCATGTAGTCACCACTGCGTTCAATGCAAGTCCTCCAGCACTGATAATGAACTTGGATTTGTAGAAGAAAAAAATTATTTTGGTCACGTGTGTAACCACTCTGGGGTCACTACTCGGTGTGTCTGAGAGACGTAACACCGTTTTGAAACGTCCCACTCCACTCATACACTTGCTGGACTGACAGACATGCATCGCCATACTGGACCTCCATTCACAGATGAATTTGCATAGGTTTCACCCTTTACTGATTAAAAACTAAAAACGGACTACAGTACGCTGCTACTATTTGGTGCATGTCAAAAGTGGGGCGACCATCTTTAAACTGTCCTCATGACGTTACCGCGTAAGTAATGATACGTGCTTTACTCTTGACAATCTTAACTGACAACGGTATGGATATTGTAATTTCTATCACGCTTTTATAGTTTGTTTTGAAGACCCCTTGTGTGTGTGTGTGCATATACGTATATATATATATATATATATATATATATATATATATATATATATATATATATATATATATGTGTGTGTGTGTGTGTGTGTATGTGTGTGTGTGTGTGTGTGTGTGTGTGTGTGTAAATGCGTGTGTGTTTTTAAAGTATATTGTTTCCAGAGCTAACGTTTATAATACTAACAGAAAACTTAAACTAATCTCTGCGACTCTACAAACACTGTTTCAAGCCACATTTAATCACCAACGCAAGGCTATTGAGTTACTAACGATAGAAGATTGAATTATGCAAGAGAGATAACTGTGGTTTAATGTTTTAAACTGATAATACAAGAGTTCTTTCCCTTGAAATGAAATTAAAATGGCGCGTAAATTGATTGCCTGTTTGTTACAGAGGGTCCCAAATGGTAGGCAGAGGACATTAACACTGTAACCCTCCGCACTTGTCGTTAAGGGCGATTACAGAGGGTTTCTGTGAGACTGGCGGTGGAAAAAATCAAACTGCTATGAAATTGAATACAAAGGGCTTGATATTTGTGACTGTGGGATCATGCTCAACAAGGAGTCTTAAAGGTAAGTATAAAAGAAAAGAACATAGAAATTGATTAGCAAATATATGTACGTTATCATATAACAACCGGCTCTGTGGTGAAGGAGTTACGAATGTAATTCGTAATCACGCATACCGCGTTCGAAACACAGCTGCGGGCGATTTGGAAGCAGATCTCTTTCCGTTGCTTCCACACACAAAAAAGGCATGCGTGTCTGTCGTTCAGAAAGCAATGGCAAACTACTGAACGTAAACATTCCAATAAATCACAAAGAGCCAACAACAACAAAAAGGAAAAATTATACGGTTGACTGCCACATTCTGTAAAGAATACGCAACTAACTTTAGCGTACAACGGTGGAATTTCAAAGATTAGTAACTGTTGACAACATTTGTTCAAGTAATCCCATGATAGACCAAGCAGAAGAGGTGTATGAAGTGAGAAGTCACGATAACTGCGGGAGAGGCAGACCATTTTGATTGTCCTTGCTACAATTGCTACTTCACACTGATACATACAGGTATGTCCCAGGACACTCATAGTGAGCCACTCTGGCGCAGTGGCCAGCACGCTTGCTTGCACGCTCGGTGGCATGTGTCCCATCCCTACCGAAGCATTTTTTAAATAATTGCATCCGTATATAATACTAGAGACAGGGAAACCCGTGAGAGAAGGATTGTTCCGCCCAGCTGTGATGAGTCCCATTTTGTAGGAAATTTGCAATACATTGATAATCGTGATGTGACACATCAGAATTATTGATTGTTATTATTTTTAACAGTTACCTAACTCTACTTATAGCTAACCCAACACGTAGTTAACACGCACGTACCTAAACTAACACATACCTAATCAAACATGTACCTATCCCAACACATACCTAACCCAACAAATACCTAGCTCAACACGTACCTAATCTAACATACACATAATCCAATACATACTTAAGTCATACACATACCTAACCCAGCGCACACCCCATACAATACATACATAACCCAGACCACACCTACCACAAAACACACCTAACCCACACCATACCTAACCCACACCATACCTAACCCACACCATATCTAACCCAACACATACCTAACCCAATACATACCTAACCCAATACATACCTAACCCAATACATACCTAGCTCAACACGTACCTAATTTAACACATACCTAACCCAATAAATACTTAAGACATACACATACCTAACCCAACATATACCTAACCCAACACATACCTAACCCAACACACACACACACACACACACACACACACACACACACACACACCACTGAGTACTCACTCTCTGTTCTGAAGAGTGCCGTGGAAAGTCGTGAAGACATCATCATCATCCGAGATATGCTTCCTGGTGGACCAGGTCTTGTTGACTTTGGCCCGTCCTTCTTTGACCCCGCTCCTGTCACCGTCGGGCTTTGGGGATCGTGAGCGGGAGCGATGTTTGTGTCGGTGGTGGCGCCGATGCTCGTTTGCTACAACTGGAGATAAGTTGTTTGATGACGATGGTGCTGACATTGTTGGTGAAGTTCAGAAGAATCTAGAATTTTGGAAATGAAACATGTACACATAAATTTACAAATCGTTTGTGGGTAATGCAATGTACGGAAATATAAGGTTTGTGTGCGGAGGATACAATATATGTGGATGTATGTAAGAATGAATTTAATATTTATCAGAAAGTGGATAGACAGATAGGATAGATAGGTAGTTAGGTAGGTATACAGGTAGGTAGGTAGGTAGGTAGGTAGGTAGGTAGGTGGGTGGGTGGATAGGTAGGTAGGTAGGTAGTGGGTGGGTGGGTAGGTATGCATGTAGGTAGGTGGGTAGGTAGGTGGGTAGGTAGGTAGGTAGGTAGATAGGTAGGTAAGCAGGTAGGTGGGTGGGTGTACATGGAAATATAGATATAAAGAGGAAGAGGCCCGGAGACAGACAGACAAGCAGGCAGACAGACATACTAGGCAAACAGACAAAAAGTACGGATTTGTTGACAGATAATTAGGAATATTGATAGGTAGTAGATGAGTACATGAGAATGTAGACAGAAAGACTGACTGACAGGCAGAGAAACAGACAAGAAAACAGACATACAGGCCGGTAGACAGACATATAGACAGACAGACAGTTAGACACATAAAATCAGACAGTTGTCCTCGGCGATACCGTAGTAAGTTTTTCGCTCAGGGCATTAAAAACATTCCTATCACAAGCCATCCTGACGTGTGGGGTACTTGGTGCCTGGGCCATAGAAAGCACTAGATTCTGGATGTAGTCAACATCCCAATGTCCGAGAACCTTCTAGAAAATTATCAGATATATATTTTGTGCTTTTCAATTCTGCGAACGAGCAGAAATATACACAGATGAATTCAGGAACGAGAGACGTATACAGATGCATTCGGCATGGAGAGATGTATATAGATGCATTCAGTATCGAGAGATTATACAGATGCATTCAGTATCGAGATATTAATAAAGGTGTATTTAGCATCGAGAGCTCTGTACATATGAATACAGAATGGATAGATGCGCGCAAAATAACGTAGTCGGGTGTCAGAATTCTGGTCTCACAAGTGGTAAGAAATATGTTCGAACCTTCGTAAGACTTGTTTGTTTGTTTGTTTTTTGTTTGTTTCTTTGTTTGTTTGTTGTTTGTTTCTTTGTTTGCTGTTTATTTAAACTCCAGTCTGTAGATTAATTGATTAATAATAATTAACTAACCAGCGGTGCGAGTGTTTGGGCCAGCGGTGCTATTGTCTGGGCAAGCTAAGTGATGATTGACCAGCGGTGCGAGAGAGACTGCTTGGTCAAGTGATGCGTCTGTTTGAGCAAGTGATCTAACTGTTTAGGAAACGGTGTGGCTGTTTGAGCAAGGATTATGGTTATTTGGTCAAGGGTTACGACTGTTTGGTCAAGCGTTATGACTGTTTGGGCAAGCGGTCATTATTTATCAATGCAGACACAAACTCCCGGCATCTATCATTAGTGTCACGGTTGATATGTAAACATTTTTTTAAATAACTGGGTTCTGAAACTCTTAGAGGAAAACAATTCGTTGCCGTGGTGATTTGAACAGAGAACCACTTGGTCGATAGGTGAGTGCACTAATTTGTTTATTGATAGGTTGTGAATCCTCTTTTCAAAATTATGAGTTTAACTCTTGGTGCTTTAGGAAAATTCATTTGAACAAGGAGTAAAGCTTGCATCTATCGAAGCTGAAGTTCTCCCGACCTCCTCCTCCCCCCCCCCCCCAAACCCTTCTTACACCCCCCCCACCCCCATTTTAACACTACTTATTAATATTTATTATTTTTTTAAACGCTTCTGTCATCTGTACACAAAGATCAGCCAAACAGTCCAGAGGCCCTTATCCTCATCTGATTCCTCAGACTCTTCTTACTTCTCTTCTGTCTTTACTTCACCTGCTGCAGGTTTCTTATCACCAACACAGGAGGCAGCAGCAGCAACAGTAGGACCAAAAGACACCGCAACAAGTCCAGATCCAGTAGAACCGCCCACGTTGCTAATCAACTCTTTCACTCTAAAGCCCTCTACAGCTTTGGCAAACATACCTGGCCAGTATGACTCAACGGATACTTTAGCTGCCTTGAGAATCGTTGAAATTATGTCACCGGTAATTGCCACTTGGTCATCTGCCAAGACATGGCACCACAGTACCAACTCCACAAGGACTTACAGAGCTTTCCATCACCAGTCAAAGCTAAAAAACAAGAGGGGTGTGCCAGGCCGGTACTGACATTTTACTTTAGAGAACAAGCATAGTAAGATACAACCACGTCAACATATAACCTAGCACCTACAAACTGGCGGGAATCAAACCTAAGCTGGCGACGTTTCCTCCACAGATGTCGAGTATTTCGTTGCTAACAGACGCTAGTCCAACGCACATAAATGTGCTAGTTACCATGGCACCGTAGCTAAAGGATTTTCATATCATAAAGTGTTTTTAATGTAATCGTCTGGCGCGATACATGATGATGATAATGTTACCAGTACCAGCATCCCTTGCAGTGCCCGGGGGTATGATGGGAAGCCGCTCTGGAAGCATGAATAAATAGAGGCGCGTGTCAGTTTCCCGGTCTCTCCAAACCAGACAACCGTGGCCGAAGGAGCGATGATGTAGATCGCTGTAGTATAGAATAGGGAGGCCCAGTCACTGGACCAGAGCAGGGAGTCACAAATGCCTCTAGATTTAACCATGACTGGCTTGTGTGGCCCACACACGAGGACCGAGGAAATCCATCAAAATAACTGGCAATTTGTAAGCCCACTCTTGGTGAGTTAAATTTATTTAGATAGCTTAATTAAAGATAGGATAGTGGTGCCTTTGCTAGTTTCCAACTGGAAGCTCCAAACTTAACATCCACAGGTTTGAGGTACAATTCGGTGTAGTTCGGTTTATAGTGTTACCTAGAATGAGGAACTCTTCTGTTCCTGAGTGACTAAAATTAGTATTTATTTTCACAAGTAAAATGGCGACGATCGGCAGAATGACAACAACATGGGTTCGCCTCAATTAGTAACTGTAAAAGTGCTACTCTGCAGATTGGCAGGGATGTAGTAAGAAAATTAGTACCAGGGGTATTCAGTGACGATGCAGGAGAAAGGTTGTTCTCATACGATGGTGTGTATATTTGTAGGTTTTTAGATTTAAGGTAGCAGACTGCAGTACGGATTGGAAGTAATCAAATATCGATACTGTACTGTGTCTGGTAGTTCTATAGAATTTGATAGGTCCAGAATTCAATACAGTAGGCAAAATATGTAGTATCATAGTCCAGAGTAGAGGAGGATGTATTGTTCTGTAAAGTCTGTGTTCTGACAAGAGGAAAATACAGAGCACTAGAATAAAATATGAGGAAATAATGAAATAATGGTTGTGGCTGTTTACAACAGTGAAGAGGAAAATATGGAGCACTGTAGTATAAAATATTAGGTTATGTTAATTCTATGTGGGTGATATTCCTGTATGGAGGTGGCCAGATTAGGTGTGCAGGATATATATAATATAATGCCATTATTATAGTAGCATGGTGAGGTTGAAGATAACAGTAGATTGAATGGCATGGGGTAACCAGGGCTGTTCCAGGTGGACTGTACAGTCAGTAAGAGGGAGGCAAAGTACATAACTGGGTGGTTATACCAGTCTGGTCTAGAATGAAGAACATGAAGTTGAACTGGAAACATGGTACGGATGTGTTTATGTAACTTCCCACAACAAAGGGGAAGGCCGGTGTCTTTATATTATAATATATTGAGGTAGTGAGATGCCTCATGTGTAATGGAAAGTAAAGGGTGCCAGGGGATGAGAGACACCTCCATTATGTTATATTGTGTGTTTGAAGTCAGATGACTTATCACGACTCAAGAACACCAAACCTATAGTGATTGCTGGCGTACGAAGGTGTAGAGTGGCACGGTGAAAGTAATAGATATATGGTGCTTGATGACAATGTATGTTATGTTCTTCTAGATAAATGGAGCTATGGTAATAATTATTCATGACTGGGTGTAGTGATGAAGGTGCCAGGTTGAACACTACACATGATAGGGTGGTTTATGATTATAATAGTGTTCATGGGGATAATGATCTGTGTTGCTCAGGTTGGACACATGTGAACTTAGTAAGAATAGTCTCCTGACAAGCAAGAGGTGCTGAATAAAGCACCCATAATGAATCTGGGGTATTATTGAGAGCTTTGTCATGGTGAGGGTGACCATGTAGTGATGTCAGCTAAGATGATTGTGATTGTGGTGATGGCTATGGTGAGAGCGATCATTTGATGATTGTGATGGTTTTATGTGGTGTTATATGTCTGAGTTGTTGGCAGTGACTTATGTTATAGCCTGTGTCCTGATTGTTGCTGGTGTTATGTGTAGAACTGTACTTCTGGTATAGTGATGTTGTCTAGTTGTCATCAGTACAATGACACATCTAGTTGGTGATGTCAAGTTGAATTGCATATCCTATCTGCTTGATTGCTGTTGGTGCATTTGACTGTATTTATGTCCTGTATTGTACATGCTCAAATGGTGTTGTCCTGTTAGAGTCGTGGTACACCGGTGTAGCTGAGTTGTGTTCGATGTTGATTTTGACTAGTTGATGAGTGTTGCTGTGTAACATTGGCATTTATGAGTGGTATTCTCAGCCTGTGGTGTTGGGGATGAGAAGTTGTGTTGTGTCAGAGATCTGTAGGTAATGACCCCCCTGAACTGAGAGTGTTCAAGAAGTAAATGTTGAGTTAGATGAGAAGCCAGGAAAGGCTGCGAGCATTGTGACGAGGGATGATCCGCCCTCACATTAAGATTGTCCCATGATATGGTGGTGGCGGTTGCATTAATTGTGGGCCCAATCACTCCGAAGGATGCTGTAGAGCGTGTGTGCTCTGTTTATATTTTATGTGGAGTATATCCTATAACCTATCCATGTCATTGTTGTCCTAGTTGAAGTATCATGTGGTTGGTGTGAACTTACACAGTCCATGTCTATGTTTGTGCCACAAGGACACTGTTTGCATACACCGTTGTTGTAGTTGTTGTCCTGTGAAGTCCATGTGTTGATGCAAATAATGATGCTTTGATGATTATTAATTAGATGTTGTACCTTGTCATGCATTGCAGGTAGTGACCTCTGGCCATGTTTGTGGTTTGTAGAGCAAACTTGAGCCCCGGCTCTGGTTAATGTCGTAGGCCGCTCACATCCCCCCTTTTTTTAATACCCCTTCGTATACCTGTTTATGCGTGTTTATGCCACTATATCTCTGCTGTTAGGGTTATAGTTTTGTTATTCGTTATGTTATGGTTTTTCGCTGTATCTGGTCCCAGTCGACTTATGTGGTGCGGGTGTCTTGTGTGGGTATTGAAGGTGCCCTTCGACTCAACTGAACATGATTGAGGTCTCACTGTCATTTAGAGACCGCCCCTGTAGTCAGGACTAGGCAGCAGTTGTCTCTAACTGTGGGATTTCAGATTCCCATTTCTGTATGTACTGACTGTCCATGAGTCCTGAGATGATTACAATAGAGAGTCCATACCTGTGGTTACCGTTGTTGTTTACGTTGAGGTTTCTTTGTTGTGGTGTTCTTGATGGTTTGTGGAGATGGGTACCTAGTCATGTGCATAGCGATGTTAGGCAGCAGTGATTACTGTGGGAACATAGGTTCCCATTTCTGTATATGTCAGTTATGTGACATGTCAAGATGCCTGTTTGTCCCTAAACCATGCAGTTCTGTCAATAAAAACCTAATTTTGTTGTTCTTAATTTGTTTTGTTTAGTCTGTAGTTTGTTGTGTAAACTCATTGATCCTGTTACAGTCCAGCAGTGTAATCTTCAGTCTGGGGTGTACAACAGTACATCCCCCGCCCTAAGAACTCCTGGAATCTTCTGTCTTAATTCTACCCCTTTTCTTGTTAACAGAGGAGGATATACACAGTGCTCTTTCTCTATTTCTCCTTATTGTCCTTTTCTTCTCTGGCCCATTAAAAGTCAGTGTTGCGCTTCTTTATCTTTGAGCACTTAAGTATAGGAAATTACATCTTCCTGTCCTTGATATTCTACCTACTATGACAAGTGGCGAGCCTGCCAGGATTGTTTGGCGGCCTTTAGATTATCTTGTTGGTGTCTGTTCCAGTCTTCAATGATTCTTTTAGGTGGTAGTTCCATGTTTTTATTTTTTTTGGCTTTTTGGGGGTGTGAGAGGTCCCTGGCCAAAGACATTAACTGGGTTCAGGTTTGTTCCCCAAGTCTCCAAGAAGCACAGCATTGAGAGAAGAGCCTCCAGACCTACACCACATCTCAAGTCGTCGAAATTAAAGGTGACCTTATTCTATGTTTAGGGAACCGAAGTTTCCCACCCAGCTGGCACTCAGTCTGAGTCCGCTGGTATAAATTAAGAGTGCGAACACTCCAACAAAGGTCACCAAACTTTAGCTATAAAGTCTTTTGGAATATGCATATAAATTCCTACTGAAACCATCAAGCTTTACTCAGAAAGCTACAGAGGTGGTTGACGACTCCATGAGAGCAGAATGCTCCCACATTCAATAGAGGTTGGGGCTGTGCTTGTCCAAGAGAAAAATTCTGTTGATTCTTTTGGGAGAACAGTTGTGGACTGTTCATGCGACTGATTTCAGCAGTGCCAACATCTAGGGCCATCCATAGAAGTACCTTTCCCTTGTTTGTCTGGAAGAGGGGACATCAGAAATCCATCCCACCAGTGTGTCCCACCAGCAGCAGAGCGCTGGACATCCATATTCAATTCCCACCGGTGGCACCATCACCTGAGATCATCGAGGGGGATGTTTCCCTTATTGTGCATCAGTTCACCATGTCCGTTTGAAGTGACAGATGACAATGTTACCTGTGGTGATAAGAAAATCCTTTCCTTATAGGCGGAAGCAGAGGAGTTACTACTAGCGTGTTCATCCATGTTCATGATGTCATGGGTGGACATATTGAGTGTTGCGGGTCGAGTGAACAGGTGATTTCCTATATTTCCCCCGTGCATAGAAAATTTAAAAGCGACACATAATAGACATTCAGTGAGAAGAAATAGCATCCAGCGAGAATCATCGAGCAGTGAATGAACTGATTTCCTATATTTCCCCTGTGCATAAGACAATTCAAAAGAGACACATAATAGTGGGAGGAAACGATATCCAGTGAGCATCATCAGACAGAAACATTCGTTATATATTTCTGCGACACACTTTATGGACAAATAATTAATTACTAGTTAATTATTTTGTGTCATGCAATATTAATTCGAATTAGGAATCCCCACGCACAGAAAGTGAGTCTAAGACGCCATGTCTTCCAGCATGTTTGTTTTGCTTTGTTTTTTTTTCCATGTACAGGTATTTCTCTACCCTGCTTCATTTGGGTACCACAGTGACAACTGAGAAATTACTGACTCATCCCATGGAACTGGTGGATGTTGCTGGCAGAAGCGGGGCTACCAGAATCAGACCAGGGAAACAAAAACTGGGTTTGCCTGCATAGTCATGGGAGTTATATTTTTTTCAGTGGCAAGGAAGTCTGCATCTTGGTTTGCAGGTGATCTAGTGGATAGCATGCATGTTATTCCGGTTGTTGTTTTTGATCACAAGTAGGGATTGTAAATTTAAGGGGATGCCTGTGTGAAATTTTTTTGGTGCCCCTACGTATTGCATCCATGGAGCAAAGTGTTGATGTTGATGTCAGGGTTGCTAGTATATTTTGTATGCAGACTGCATATTCCTCATGGCCACTCATAAGATATGGTATTATCTTTTGTCAGAGACTGATTTTTAAAAAAATTGTCACTGATGTATGTTTTTAAGGCAGGTTCAGAAAATATAACTGGTGACAATTTTACGCTGAGAGGTTTAAGTCCCGTGATGAAACCCCCTTAATTGATTGTTTACTTAAATAGCCCAGTGTTTTGTCTAAACCCTAAGGGTCTAGAGTATTCGACGAGGGACCGTCGAAAAATTGGGGGTGTGATGTGTAATCGTCTGGCGCGATACATGATGATGATAATGTTACCAGTACCAGCATCCCTTGCAGTGCCCTGGGGTATGATGGGAAGCCGCTCTGGAAGCATGAATAAATAGAGGCGCGTGTCAGTTTCCCGGTCTCTCCAAACCAGACAACCGTGGCCGAAGGAGCGATGATGTAGATCGCTGTAGTATAGAATAGGGAGGCCCAGTCACTGGACCAGAGCAGGGAGTCACAAATGCCTCTAGATTTAACCATGACTGGCTTGTGTGGCCCACACACGAGGACCGAGGAAATCCATCAAAATAACTGGCAATTTGTAAGCCCACTCTTGGTGAGTTAAATTTATTTAGATAGCTTAATTAAAGATAGGATAGTGGTGCCTTTGCTAGTTTCCAACTGGAAGCTCCAAACTTAACATCCACAGGTTTGAGGTACAATTCGGTGTAGTTCGGTTTATAGTGTTACCTAGAATGAGGAACTCTTCTGTTCCTGAGTGACTAAAATTAGTATTTATTTTCACAAGTAAAATGGCGACTGATCCGGCAGAATGACAACAACATGGGTTCGCTTCAATTAATGACTTGTAAAAGTGCTACTCTGCAGACTGGCAGGGAATGTAGTAAGAAAACTAGTACCAGGGTATTCAGTGACGATGCAGGAGAAAGGTTGTTCTCATACGATGGTGTGTATATTTGTAGGCTTTTAGATTTAAGGTAGCAGACTGCAGTACGGATTGGAAGTAATCAAATATCGATACTGTACTGTGTTTGGTAGTTCTATAGAATTTGATAGGTCCAGAATTCAATACAGTAGGCAAAATATGTAGTATCATAGTCCAGAGTAGAGGAGGATGTATTGTTCTGTAAAGTCTGTGTTCTGACAAGAGGAAAATACAGAGCACTAGAATAAAATATGAGGAAATAATGAAATAATGGTTGTGGCTGTTTACAACAGTGAAGAGGAAAATATGGAGCACTGTAGTATAAAATATTAGGTTATGTTAATTCTATGTGGGTGATATTCCTGTATGGAGGTGGCCAGATTAGGTGTGCAGGATATATATAATATAATATGCCATTATTATAGTAGCATGGTGAGGTTGAAGATAACAGTAGATTGAATGGCCTGGGGTAACCAGGGCTGTTCCAGGTGGACTGTACAGTCAGTAAGAGGGAGGCAAAGTACATAACTGGGTGGTTATACCAGTCTGGTCTAGAATGAGGAACATAAAGTTGAGCTGGAAACATGGTACAGATGTGTTTATGATTTAACTTCCCACAAGAAAGGGGAAGGCCGGTGTCTTTATATTATAATATATTGAGGTAGTGAGATGCCTCATGTGTAATGGAAAGTAAAGGGTGCCAGGGGATGAGAGACACCTCCATTATGTTATATTGTGTGTTTGAAGTCAGATGACTTATCACGACTCAAGAACACCAAACCTATAGTGATTGCTGGCGTACGAAGGTGTAGAGTGGCACGGTGAAAGTAATAGATATATGGTGCTTGATGACAATGTATGTTATGTTCTTCTAGATAAATGGAGCTATGGTAATAATTATTCATGACTGGGTGTAGTGATGAAGGTGCCAGGTTGAACACTACACATGATAGGGTGGTTTATGATTATAATAGTGTTCATGGGGATAATGATCTGTGTTGCTCAGGTTGGACACATGTGAACTTAGTAAGAATAGTCTCCTGACAAGCAAGAGGTGCTGAATAAAGCACCCATAATGAATCTGGGGTATTATTGAGAGCTTTGTCATGGTGAGGGTGACCATGTAGTGATGTCAGCTAAGATGATTGTGATTGTGGTGATGGCTATGGTGAGAGCGATCATTTGATGATTGTGATGGTTTTATGTGGTGTTATATGTCTGAGTTGTTGGCAGTGACTTATGTTATAGCCTGTGTCCTGATTGTTGCTGGTGTTATGTGTAGAACTGTACTTCTGGTATAGTGATGTTGTCTAGTTGTCATCAGTACAATGACACATCTAGTTGGTGATGTCAAGTTGAATTGCATATCCTATCTGCTTGATTGCTGTTGGTGCATTTGACTGTATTTATGTCCTGTATTGTACATGCTCAAATGGTGTTGTCCTGTTAGAGTCGTGGTACACCGGTGTAGCTGAGTTGTGTTCGATGTTGATTTTGACTAGTTGATGAGTGTTGCTGTGTAACATTGGCATTTATGAGTGGTATTCTCAGCCTGTGGTGTTGGGGATGAGAAGTTGTGTTGTGTCAGAGATCTGTAGGTAATGACCCCCCTGAACTGAGAGTGTTCAAGAAGTAAATGTTGAGTTAGATGAGAAGCCAGGAAAGGCTGCGAGCATTGTGACGAGGGATGATCCGCCCTCACATTAAGATTGTCCCATGATATGGTGGTGGCGGTTGCATTAATTGTGGGCCCAATCACTCCGAAGGATGCTGTAGAGCGTGTGTGCTCTGTTTATATTTTATGTGGAGTATATCCTATAACCTATCCATGTCATTGTTGTCCAGTTGAAGTATCATGTGGTTGGTGTGAACTTACACAGTCCATGTCTATGTTTGTGCCACAAGGACACTGTTTGCATACACCGTTGTTGTAGTTGTTGTCCTGTGAAGTCCATGTGTTGATGCAAATAATGATGCTTTGATGATTATTAATTAGATGTTGTACCTTGTCATGCATTGCAGGTAGTGACCTCTGGCCATGTTTGTGGTTTGTAGAGCAGACTTGAGCCCCGGCTCTGGTTAATGTCGTAGGCCGCTCACATCCCCCTTTTTTTAAATACCCCTTCGTATACCTGCTTATGCGTGTTTATGCCACTATATCTCTGCTGTTAGGGTTATAGTTTTGTTATTCGTTATGTTATGGTTTTTCGCTGTATCTGGTCCCAGTCGACTTATGTGGTGCGGGTGTCTTGTGTGGGTATTGAAGGTGCCCTTCGACTCAACTGAACATGATTGAGGTCTCACTGTCATTTAGAGACCGCCCCTGTAGTCAGGACTAGGCAGCAGTTGTCTCTAACTGTGGGATTTCAGATTCCCATTTCTGTATGTACTGACTGTCCATGAGTCCTGAGATGATTACAATAGAGAGTCCATACCTGTGGTTACCGTTGTTGTTTACGTTGAGGTTTCTTTGTTGTGGTGTTCTTGATGGTTTGTGGAGATGGGTACCTAGTCATGTGCATAGCGATGTTAGGCAGCAGTGATTACTGTGGGAACATAGGTTCCCATTTCTGTATATGTCAGTTATGTGACATGTCAAGATGCCTGTTTGTCCCTAAGCCATGCAGTTCTGTCAATAAAAACCTAATTTTGTTGTTCTTAATTTGTTTTGTTTAGTCTGTAGTTTGTTGTGTAAACTCATTGATCCTGTTACAGTCCAGCAGTGTAATCTTCAGTCTGGGGTGTACAACAGTACATCCCCCGCCCTAAGAACTCCTGGAATCTTCTGTCTTAATTCTACCCCTTTTCTTGTTAACAGAGGAGGATATACACAGTGCTCTTTCTCTATTTCTCCTTATTGTCCTTTTCTTCTCTGGCCCATTAAAAGTCAGTGTTGCGCTTCTTTATCTTTGAGCACTTAAGTATAGGAAATTACATCTTCCTGTCCTTGATATTCTACCTACTATGACATTAATAATCAATAAACGGTCACACAAACTATAACCGCATCGCCATTACTTCGCCGTACGGCAATACATTAGTCGTTTCTCTTGATTTGTTTTTCCCCGAGTTGTCTGGGTTGTCACGAAGCTAACAAAACTACTCTTGTTTTATGTAATGCGTCCTGTGTAGCCCGTAAATAATCATTGCCAATAGTTCCATTTTGACCAGTAGCACTACACGGCTCTAAAACATGTAAGTAAATAACGCAAGTCTGTGCTTCAATCATTGTGTTGGATTGTGGGTCCATGATGATAAAATTGTGTGTGATTCTATGTCCATAATGTGTTTGATTCGAAACCTATGCTTCGTAAAGTTGCAAGTGAATATCTGTAACATCAATGGGTCTAAACTATAGACACGTCTTTGAGTTCTTTAATAACAGCAGGTGGAAGATGTATTACTGAAGCTGAATGTAGAATAGCAAAAACAAAAGCAGCATTTAACAAGGTGAAGAATAATTTCTGCAATGCATCTTTGTCAGTCAAGATAAGGAAAAGAGTTCCTAAAAGCTATGTTGAGGCAATCGTGATGTAATAAAGAGAATCAAGGACAAGTGAGAAATTAGGTGAGAAATGTACTATTATAGAAGAATGACGGATAGAAAGAGCAGTGAAGATATCTGGAAATAAAATACTTCACAAAGAAAACTGATTACTCGCAGCAGAAGAAGCTAATCATGTCATAAGAAGAAGAAAGCCGAAGTTTGTCTTCATAATGGGAATGTTAAAGAGGAAGAGAGGGTGAGGGACACCAAGAGGGAGGATGCTGGACAGCATGACATCATGGCATGGAGGAACATTAGTAGAGAGGGTGAGGGACACCAAGAGGGAGGATGCTGGACAGTATGACACCATGGCATGGAGGAACATTAGTAGAGAGGGTGAGGGACACCAAGAGGGAGGATGCTGGACAGTATGACACCATGGCATGGAGGAACATTAGTATCAGAAATGAGTGGCAGCACTAGAGACAGAAGGCTGTGGACACATAATCACCGACTATATGAAGTAATTTCATTGGTCAAAGGTGTTCCCCAGCAAAGTATATTAGTTTAGTTTAGTTTAGTTTAGTTTAGTTTAGTTTAGTCGACGGATCAACATCACGGAACACGGGTGTTTGTTTTGTGCTGATGAAGGCGTTGGCCGCAACGTCCAGTTTGTGACTTGTAATCGTGTTCTAGTAAAGCTCACAATCTACTTCTCGTTTTTTTGGTGAATTCATTTATTGTCACACTGACAAAGACCTTACAGAACAGTCGATATTTACTGTCAGAGAAATCCAGCTAGAGAAATTTGACCGCCCTCAGAAGACAGCAGATTAGAAATCTGGCTTTTCAAATCTTAGATTCTATAGATGATCAGAATGGCTATTATTTCCTGCGACGGGATATAATTACTTTCAAATTAAACATGATCCTATTGCAAAAGATTACGGGAATTAGATTACATTATTGGCATATTTTGGATTATGTTATATTGTTAGAATACATTGCATGTTTACAGTAGAGGGCGAAAGGAATCCCAAGAAAGCAGATGGCTGAGGTATTAGTATATCGATGTTATACTTTAGGGAGTGCGGGTTCTAATCCTCTGTCATTTTATGAATTTGATTGTGTCGTGGGTTTAAAACTGACTAAGCCTGTCAACTGCCGAAAGACTGCCTAGGCAAGTAACCTTTATTTTCCTAACCCTTTTCAAAACTACGTCGGCAAACACCAGAATTGCGTGACACCCGCCCACTTTAAAGTAATGCGTGATATATGATGATCCCTTTCTCTTCAGTCTTAGCCATTGTGTAATATGTTCTCTTATTATTATGTTTTAACATTTGTTCACATCATAATAAAGAAATCTGGCTTCAACAACCATGTCCATTGTATATTTAGTCTCGTTAGAAGTAATGCACTCGAAAGCTCCACATTCTGGAACAAAAAGCGTTAATCGTATGACGATTATTTCATATACAGGGATCTGTTAGATATTATGTTATTTTATGCTATGTTATGTTATGTTATTTTATGTTATGTTAGTTATGTTATGTTACGTTATATTATGTCTTGTCATGTTAGTTATGTTATTGCATGTTAGTTATATTAGTTATGTTATGTTACTTTATGTTATGTTATGTTATGTTATGTTACGACGAACGACTGACTCTATATTGGGTATTCCATGGGCGGTCAGTCTTTCTATGCAGTAACAAAGTATCCCTGCTCACTTATTCACATGAGAAGTTGGTTATAACATTTCCTGTCTTAACCTCGAAGACAGCCAGACTTCAGACTTCTCCAGACTTGATTCCTAGGTGATTTACCCGGCCTAGCGCCAGCCTTGTCAGAATCCCCCAGCCAAGTTGGTACTGCAATAACAATATCAGCCATGTTCATGCCTCTTCCCGTTTGTATTGGAGCATTATGTGCGAGCAAGTCTCTGTGTTTATTACCTTGAACTCCGACACGTTCGAGAGCGTACATACAGGTGGGTGTGTGAAGAGCTATTTCTGAATTCTGTCTATCCATTCAGCGCCAAGAATGTCAGTTGTGGTTTTCTGTAGCATGTTCATGGGGTGTGATATGATTATCTCTTGTGTAGCGTCTTGATGTGTTACCAATGCGACCGCTGTTGAGGCAGCCAATCCTGCTTTGTGCAGTAATCTGGAAAGTGCCACTATCCTATGTGATTGTTTTGTCCATACTTTGTTCGATGTATAGCTATATTGGCTTTGATCTGCGCTTCACAGATCCATCTGTGTAGATGATGATGTCAGCTGGGCGTGAATGTTCTAATACAAGTTCCATTACCTTAGTGTCGGCTGGTGCTAGCAACTGGCTTCCGCATTATTCCTACATTATCCTTTTATTGTGAGTAAAGGAATAATTTAAACCACAAGAGACCATATATATGATTAACGGCAACATTGAGATCACATTATACTTTCACGCAAGATAAAGATAATAATGTGATTCACATTTAGGGCGGCTAGCCGTCCTTCGGCCGGTCTTTATTACGGGGAGCAAAGTTTCATGGAGCCGGCCTGGGAATAAACGACATTTAGGCCAAACATGTTAACGTAATTTTTTAAAATAATATTCTCTTAATTCCAAAAGAGAGAAGATATAAGAATGTGCGATCGCTGGAAGAAGAAAAACAAGTAGGAGAGAGAGCGAGAGAGAGAGAGAGAGAGAGGGGGGGGGGGGGGGGGAGGAAGAGAGAGAGAGAGAGAGAGAGAGCTAGGAAAAGAGAAACAACCTTTCTCAGATAATTGTTGAAGGTACATGGAGCGGCTGGCCGAGTGGCTAGAATGCCGGGATCTCCTTCGGAAGACCCGGGTTCGAATCTTCGGTAAGGTGTGGGGGTTTTTCTGTCGGGGGCAAAAAGAAAACTCTAACCTGCACAGTTCGCGGCGACTGCACTAGCCAGGAGGCCTTAATTCCCGATGCTCAAGACCCCCCTGTCCTACACCGCAAGGTACTATAGGCAGTAAATGACAGTTGGAAGTTGAAGGTACAAGTTACTAAATTATGTGTTATTGTACACAACTACAACTAACTGCTACTTTCAATACATCCGGGTTATTATCTTCATATAAAGATGTTATATTATACTATACTAGCTGACCCGGCCCGGCTTCGCCCAGTCCCTGGTGGGGAGCATCTCATTTAATTCATATAAGTAGTCATATAAGTTCTCTTTCCCGTTCCCGACTATCTGTCTGTCTGTCTGTCTGTCTGTCTGTCTGTCTGACCCGGCCTTGCATCGCCCAGCTCCTGGTGTGGTCTGTCTGTATGTCTGTCTGTCTGACCCGGCCCGGCATTGCCCAGCTCCTGGTGTGGAGCATCTCATTTAATTCATATAAGCAGTCATATAAGCTCCCGTTCCCGTTCCCGACTATCTATCTGTCTGTCTGTCTGTCTATCTGTCTGTCTGTTTGTCTGTCTGACCCGGCCCGGCTTCGCCCAGCCCCTGATGGGAAGCATCTCATTTAATTCATATATAATTGTCATATAAGTTCCCGTTCCCGACTGTCTGTCTGTCTGTCTGTCTGTCCGTCCCTCCCTCTCTGTCTGTCTGTCTGTCTGCCTGTCTGTCTAATCATTTATTGGTTGCAGTTAGAACAACCTTAGATAAACGAAGACCAACTTACGAAAAGCAATAGAAAGAGCACTTGAAATATCTTTACATCTTCCCCCAACAATTAATTTGGGTAAATGGAGCAGCGGCAGCAGCAGCAGATGAAGAAAAAGGAGGAGTAGGAGGAGGGAGGAGGAAGAGGGAGGTGGAGGAGTGAGGAGGAGGGAGGAGGAGGAGGGAGGAAGAGATAGGAGGAGGAGGAGGGAAGAGGAGGGAGGAGGAGTAGGGAGGAATAGGAGGGAGGAGGAGGGATTAGGAGGAGGAGGGAGAAGGAGGAAGGAGGAGGGAGGAAAATGAGGGAGGAGGAGGGGTGAGGAGGAGGAGGAGGAGGGAGGAGGGGGAGGAGGAGGGAGGAGGAAGAGGGAGAAGAAGGAGGAGGAGGGAGAAGGAGGGAGAAGGACAACGCAGGAGGAGGAGAGGGAGGAGGCAGGAGGAGGAGGATAGAGAGAGGAGGAAGAGGGAGGAGGCGGAGGGAGGAGGAGGGAGAAGGAGGAGGGAGAAAGAGGAGGGAGGAGAAGGAGGGGAAGAGGAGGAGGGAGGATGAGGCGGGAGGAGGAGGAAGAGGGAGGAGGAGGGATGTGGAGGGAGGAGGAGGAGGGAGGAGGTAGAGGGAGGAGGGATGAGGTGGAGGAGGAAGGAGGAGGAGGAGAGAGGAGGAGAAGCGAGGAGAAAGAAAGAGGAGTGATTAGGAGGAGGGAGGAGGTAGGAGGAGGAGGGAGGAGGAAGAGGGAGGAGGAGGAGGAGGAAGAGGGAGGAGGAGGATGGAGGAGGGAGAGGGAGGAGGGGAAGAGGAAGAGGGTAGGAGGAGGAGGAGGTGAAGGGGAGAGGAGGAGGATTATAACGCATATGCCTGTAGATAACTGCAGCGAAAAGGTGGGTCTGTCTATCTATCTGACCCGGCGTGACTTTGCCCAGCTCCTGGCGGTGAGCGTCTCATTAAATTCATACAACAACAAAAAAACGTTACTTAAAAGAATGTCCTTCCACACACCATCCATTATTTTTAATGAAAACTGTTTTTAATCACCTACATGACTGTAGATAACTTTTTTAAGCATAAAAAGATGAGTTACAATGTTTTGCATTATGCATTATTTTTATGAAAACTTTGAAAATGCCTTAAAGATTGTATCATTATTTATTATAACTCATATGCCTGTAAATAACTATAGACAAAGAGTTTATAAATCTTTGAAAACGATGCAACAATATGACTATAAGGTATATAGCAATGTTATTAAAAGTTATGCCCCTTGAAATAACTTTTCTAGAGTTAAGCCCCCTTGTTATATAGAAATTATAATGAAAAATGAAATATTAAATAATATTAAGTAAGTAGCCGATTATACACTAAAAAATATGACAGTTGGCAGCGCGGGAATGAGAGGAAGATGTGTAGAAAATTTCATCTCAATCGGATGGACCTTTCGCGAACGCATAAAGGACATACAGACAGACATACAGACGGAGATTATCTTTTATATATATATAGATTATACTAGTTTTTATTCTTTGTTCGCTCGCTTTGACCTCAAGTGTAGTCCATACACGTGTTATACCTCTAGTAGTTGCGAATACTGGAGAGTATACTAGACAGATTTTGCGTGTGGATTGGCTTTCCTTTTTACCAGTTTCCCCCACCATCAGTCGAACCTACTCCGACTTCTGAGGTACTTGTAAATTACGTCCCCAAGTTAAGGATATTTTTTTAAAAATGGTATTTACATTTCATTCAGTTACTATAAAGTTCCATCGTCGATTCTGTCTTCTTTATTTTCATTGCTGTTGGTTAACGTTTTATGTTCACTTGACTAATATTTTAGGTGGAAATAATGTGCTGTGATAGTATGTGTTTATATTGCAGGATCATCAACGTATAAACTACTTCAAAGACGTTTGTACTAATTTTAGATATTAGTTATCATGCACCCAGTGGCGTGACTTGTGGATAACATCTCCTCTATAACAGTCTTTTGAAATGTAACGAATGCACCTGACAAGGTGCAGCAAAATATCCCAGGCAATACATCGAGCAACATGTTGTTAGTGGCTTCCGTGCTTACACTCACTAAGGGAAAACATTATTTTGAACTCATTTTTCTTCAGGATTGGTACATTTCAGAGTTACTGTAAGGTTGTTAGGTATTCCTTCACGATCATTATCGGAAATTGGAATCTAACACTTGGGGATATGATTAGTGTCAGTATGTGGAACTCCAAGCTGGTAGGGATGTCTGGCCATTAGTCGTTTATGGAAGTTTCAAGGACGGGAGATTCTCTCTCTGTCTTTTTATCTCCCTCTCTCTCTCTCTCTCTCTCTCTCTCTCTCTCTCTCTCTCTCTCTCTCTCTCTCTCTCTCTCTGCCTTTCTCGCTATATCTCTTTCTCCCTCTCTGTCTGTCTGCCTATCCATCGATCGGAAGGTTGGTTGGTCGATAGTTCGATCGGTCGGTTCGTCTGTCTGTCGCAATTGCTCCTATTTCTATCTCTATCTCTTTCATTTCTCTCTCTCTCTCTCTCTCTCTCTCTCTCTCTCTCTCTCTCTCTCTCTCTCTCTCTCTCTCTCTGTCTCTCCCTCTCTTTCTCTTTCTTTCTATCATTTTCTCTTCCCCCTCCACCCTACCCCCCACCCCCTTTCCCCTGTGATACATATATATATATATATATATATATATATATATATATATATATATATATATATATATATATGCCGGCTCCGTGGCCGAGGAGTTAGCAGCTTTCTCCGCTAACTCCGAATACTCTCGTCACGTGACGCGACGAGAATTAGCAGTGGTTCGAATCGCAAAAGTGACTTATGAGAGTATGGAGCCGGTCGCTCAGAAAGTCGTGGCGTGCTGATGAGCGTAATCTAGCCTAGGAATCAACATATAGCTGAAAGATGCTGGTGTTGACCGCAATATCCTGAAACAGGATGGAAACGCGAAAAAAAAAAAAAAAAAATATATATATATATATATATATATATATATATATATATAGAGAGAGAGAGAGAGAGAGAGAGAGAGAGAGAGAATATATAGAAAGAGAGAGAGAGAGAGGAGAGAGAGAGAGAGTATACAAAAGAAGACGAAATATCGTGTTATGATCAAATAGATACATTTCTTTTTTTCTTTTTTTTAACGCTTTGTTTGAACGCCTTTCAGATTTCTCTAAGTTAGTTACAGAACGGAAACATTCGGTAAAAAGGAGGACAAAAAAAAAATACTAGCTCGCCATTTTGTAAGGTAATTAACCGCATTAGATCTTGTGAGAATCTTTATGTAAAGGCGATCCATCTTTTTAAAAGACAAAGGTTTCCACTTCACTAAACTGCCTGGTATTCCCCTCATGACTTCTCCGGTCTTCTGGTCAATTGCTTGACTGCCAGGGACATTTCAAAGTCTAAATCTGACTCGCTTTGTTGGGGGAGTACATAATGAATCCATTTATGTCTCCTGGCTGATGGCGTGGTTACAGCCCTGCATCTTTTTTATTTAATAGGTAAAGCCTCCTCGCCTACGGAGAGAAGCAGTGTGTGTGTGTGTGTAATTCAGCTGCAAAACAGTTTCGTATTTCGAGGCGTTAGTTGTGAATTCATAACAGATCTCGCCATTACATGGAGTTAGTAAGTTGCATATCCTTTACAAGACATCGCAGTCAGCACCAGCATTTTTTGCTGTTGTGAACTCTTGGCAAGTTTACGTTCGGTAGTTTGCCATTGCTTTCTAAACGACCGACTTCCATCCATTTTGTAAATAACCAACACTACGCTGTCTGCTGCCAAATCGCTTGCAGCTGTGTTTCGAACGCGGGTATGCGACATTACGAACTGTGTCCATAAATCCTTCACTACGGATCCGGCATTACACGAAGGGAGGCCGTTAAATATGTATGCCCAAAGGATCCAATTTCACACCATAGAACGTACTATGCACATGGTGCAAGCCCCATATTTGTAGACAAACTGGCACACCGACGGGTGATGTGGTCAAATATCACTACGCCGGTCTCTACTAATCGAACATTTTCTTGTACCTATGTTAGTAAAAGATTTGAGCGCTCGTTCTTAACTTCCGATGCGTTGATGTTGGTGGTAAGCAGTTCAACCCCTTCATCGGTATTACGAAGGAGTTAAGCGCTGACTTCTCGTTCAGGTTCATAAAGAAATGGCAAACTACTGAACTTATCATTGAGTAGAAAATCAACCTGGGGTTAATCGCAGCGTCCTAGAAATAGCATACAACATTCTTGTTTGGGCTGGATCGAACGAACGAACGAATATCTTTATTTTCAAAGGGTTAAGAATTGGGCACGCAGGCCCGTCTGACATTCTGCCCTTCTTCTCTATTTCCTCTCATACATTCTTTCATTCAACATCATACCAGGCCAGTAAAAACAATTGTTGCCTCTAAGGGAATTCGAACCAATGTCGACCAATGGGCCGACAGGCAAGCGTGCTACCCACTGCGCCAGCGCGGCTGCGAACATATTGTATGCTAGCATTAAATGTACCTAGTTTTTGTCGCAGATAGTGATGTTGTTACTTCCTTAATCCAGGACTTTATTGCTGAGAGAGTTCTCACTGGATATAAAGAGTTCATTGTAATGTATTAAAGTGAAGGTATTGACCTAAGTGGCGTTAGACTAGAACACGAATGTCTACGGACTACAATGGATGCTATGTACCAGACTCTAGATTGGCATTGAATCACTGTTATGGACCACACCTCAAGAAACCCATCCCGTTTGTGACCCACACTGGAATTTTGCGTGTGGATTAGCTTTCCCTACAACCAGTATCCTTCGTCATCAGGCGAACCCACTCCGACCTCAGGGGTGTTTTAGGTATTTCATTATTGATTGGGTATTGACCATACAAGAACTGGAGTGTCGACTGATTTATAAACGTATGAGTCTACCACTATATGCCCAATATGCCTTAGGCTTAAGGGTCAGTTGCCATTTTTACTTGTCCAGTGTCCAGAGGAAGAGGCAGTGAGTATACAGATGACCAGTGACACACGACATGGATTATTGGAAGAAGAAAGTAACTACATGGAACATACATTGTTAAGACACGTACAAACTTAACTATAACATGGATTCACGATAGAATGCACCGACAGGTTCCAGGTACCCAATGTGTTATATGGTTGCTTGAGCTAGAGAAAGAAAATGTGGCGAGAAAATGCATTGTTTCCAACACCACGTGTGAAGAATACCTCCTTGAATCATTCTAGGCATCTCATGATTTTAGTGTTCGTTTATGTTGACTGCGTTAAGACTAGAGGTCACCATGGCGTGGGTTTATTACGCATGCGCCTAAACTCCGTGAGCGAACACTCCAGGTATAGGACTTACATTGATTTCTCGTTCAAAAAGCAACGGCAAACTACTGAAACTAAAATGTCTACAAAATAAAACCGGAGTTGATTGCATCGTCTTGGAAAAGACATGCAAGCAGGGGCTAAGATTCTCAGATCATCTACTTCCTGTATAAATAGACAACTGCCTGTAGCAGGAAATCCAGGAGGAGATCATTTGGAATAAAGATATGTACGATTATTCGACCTTGAACCATGGCACATCAATAAAACGTGGCGCAAAATAGCTTCTGCATTGGGGAAGGGAATATTAGCTACAATTACGTGCAACGAATGTAATAGCATTCTATTTATGTTATACTCTTACAACTGTGGGTTTTTGATTTTGCATTCTTGCTTGAGTTTGAGAAAGAAAATGTGGCTGAAAAGGAGACTCGTTATTTATTATCACATGCAACGAATGAGAATATCATCATCATCATCATCATCATCATCATCATCATCATCATCATCATCATCATCACCAACATCATTGTATGGCATCTAGATAAGCGTGAACAGTCATATCTGCCATCTCACACGAACACCAGTCAGCTCTGTATTCTTGCCTCGAATACGCCATGTGACCAAGGCACCCATGATTTTATCTAAATGGGTATCTGCACACTGTAATTGTCACATTGTTGCAGCCGTGACTACTGTGGGTTTATGTTTACTAAATTAAGATTATTAGATTACCAGAGCCCTCTACAACCAGACGTAGCAGGAAATCCCGGAGAAGGTCAGTTGGCATAAAATACTATTACTTGACCTAGGACCACGGCACCTAGATAAAAGACACGCATAATAGTTTTCTGCGTTGGAGAAAGAAAAATAAATTAGTGACAAATAGATTACCCAATATTATGTGCAACCAATGTAGCACAATTATATACATGACACATTTATACAACAGTTGCTACTACGGGTTTATATAGACTGTGCTATGCTTATCAGATTATGAACACTCTAGTCTGCCTAGGATGGATGGCATTACGACAGCCTATCTTGCAAATGTCTGTAAGTTTTCAAATTAACACAAATAAAAGTCTCTTCCCTATATCTGTTTTTAGTATATTTTTGTGAGACTTCTTTTCTGCTTAATCTACAAATAGCACACGCATGTCGTAATTGGAAAAGACTCTCAAAGTTTGATGTTAAAAGTGAAGCTATGCATGCTTCAGACAGAGTGGCAGACTTCCATTCAACAATCTAATATAGAGAGCATCTGATGGATTGTTCCCAAGGACATGCGGGTGTTGTGGGAAACGAGCAAACGGATAGAGTGGCTGCGTCTGCACTCTTGGTGGGGTACTGATCGGGCAGATGTGGTCGGAGCGCTTTGGAATCGTGTGTATAGTGCAGAAGAACGTATAGATCATTCACTGATTGGAGAGAATGGTGCTGCAGGGTGTGACCCGAGAATCTGGCCGACACTCAAAAGGACAGGCCAGACGGATATATGATTAGATTGCTACTGACTACCATTAGTATTGGGACTTTTCGTTGGTTCTTGCAGATTTAGACTGAGCACGTATGAGAATGTCTCGAGTGCTGTGATATCTCTTCACTTTAACAAAAAAAATTTAATCTTAGCCTCTTCTCAATGACTGTGTTGATTATTATTATTTTTGTCTTCCTGTCTCTTTTTCCTTGCGAATTTCAGAACAAGACTTTTTATTTTCGTTACTCCTTTGTCTTACTAATGTTTTTCAGTACAATCTTAAAACCTCTTCCCCCATATCCTAATTGCCTAGAGATTTGTCTAGACCTTTCCGCGGTCTCCACACCAAGTTCTCGGAAATAATAAATAGAAATAACAATGCAGATCAAGCGATGTTGATTCAAACCCGACCAACTCAGACTTCGCGCCTGCTGGCAATTAGCCCTGGTGTGGAGTGCTCACATAGCTTTCTAGTCTGGAGAACTGGCACCTCACCCATGATTTACAGACAGGCTTTTTTGTTTTGTTTGATTGACCAATATCTCATTACTGCGGCAAATGTCAGGTCTGAGGCGATAGTTTCTGCCCACAACTCGCCGTCTAGTATCTGGTACTAATGTGAAGTTGTGATACTTTGTTGTTGTTTTCGTGAAAGAAGGATGTATTTTAGCATGTTTTTAACGTAAATATATGTAATGACAGGGTTACGGATGCAAATCCTTATCCCACATACCGCGTTAGATACACAGCTGCGGTGATATGGCAGCAGACCGTCTTGCTTTGGTTTTCACACAATGGTGTGAGTGCCGGTAGTTCCGACAGCAATAGCTAACTGTCACACGTCTCCTTGATGATAATATCACGAAGTTCTTACGATGATATGCTCATGAATATTATTGTGTGATGGTCGTTGTCTAGGTAACGATACTCATGGTGTGTCAATGGAGATATCTGTCTTGCAATGTAACTCACCCCCGCAGTGCATATTCACCAGGCATTAAACAAGATTCCGTTGGCGCACATAATCCTTTATTACAGAAATAAGACGGACAAACGGAACATGTTTATACATCCAGAAACATAATGTAATCCATAGAATATAAATATCCTCCTCACAATTTAACCAGCACACATCACTGGCCTTCTCACGCCTGCTTCTAATCTCAATCCACAAGACAGGTAATCCAGCTACTAATCCACGGCTGGATCTCCCACAATACAACCCACACATTGGGTTGGAGCCACTGCTCAACTATAGAACCCACTCTGGGTTTAGGCCGACACTCAATACAGAACCCACTCTGGGTTCAGGCCTGTGTTCACAACTAGAAGAACAACACAACACGGAGCTCTCTCTTAAACGACCTGACCCGCATTCGGTCTCTTCTCTCACTGACTTTTCAGTCTCCTCACTTCACACAACACACAACTCTCTTTCGACCCATCCCCCCCTGGGGATTTCCACTCATATCCGCCCCATTATTTCTGAGGGTTGATTGTTTTCCTCGTAGCCAGGTCAGTCACTTTACTGTCTCCCACTCTCATCTCCATTCTTCCTCCTGCCCGGTCACTCAACTCAATGTCAGTGACCCAGGCTTATGTCATTCACCCCCCTCTTAAAAGAAAACTTCGTTTTCAAACATTGGGAGACTAAAACTTACTAAACATGTGACCCAGACATATAGCCTGGGTAGCCCTAAGTATGGCTGCACCTTACTCCAGCTACCACCCTAAATAATACACCAAATGCTCATAGTACACTCCTATATTCATCACACATAAATACAACCATCTATCTTGTGTATCAATGCATGAACTAATACATCACATCATAATAATAATACATCATAGAAAAGCATTATACTTATGTACCCACAGGTCTCTTACTACTTCACGACCCCACAATACTATTTGTGTACCGACCCTATATCAGGTGGTTCTGTTCTTGCATTAACCCACCTCTGATTCCTGTCGATGCTGTGTCTACCTTTCATGTACCCATGACTCATGGTACCTCTACAATTACAACATCTGTTTGCTATCCCTAGCCCTGGGTCAGTAATGTCGCGAAAACTCTTTTGACCTGACTCAACTTTCCTATCTGCATATTGCACCGTTACACTTGAGTCTCTGTTTAGTCTGAGCTCTTTATTCAATCTTGGCCCATATACCTGGCACCTTGCTTTCTGCTGCATACGCCTTTTGCCTATGTGCCCTGCACATGCACTATCCTGAGCTGTTCTAGTATATCGGTCTCTATGTGCTAAAGGTACTGCTCCTTGCCCACGTGCAGTTCTGCTATCTGAAAACCTGCGAGTGAGAACATTGTTCTTCCTCTCGAAGCACCATCTACCTTTCTTTGACTGCCTATGTTCTACTCTCCTACACCCTTGGGAACATTTGTTCAGAGTAGTATCTTGTCTCTGGGAGTCACTAGCACTATATTTGGGATCCATTCTCATCTGCTCAGCTGTACTATCCTTGTCCTGAGTTCCTGTGTCTACTTCAAGTGCCTCTTCTACCTCAGCTATACTCTCTAATTTAGGTTCTCTTGTGGTAACTACCTCGTTACTGCTTACACTATATTTTCGGTCCCAATAAACTACTTCCTCTTCTGTACAATCTTTAACTCCTATAACATTTCCTATGATCAAATCAGCCACTGGTGAGTCCAGAACACACGCTGTCACTCTTCCAGTGATATATGGTGTTTTTACTGTTATTATGGCTACTGGGTAGAACTCTACTGTGCCGTTGAATGTTATGCATCTAATCTTTTTCCCTGTATAATCCGAGGGATCTATTAAACTTCTCCTCACTCCGATAGACGTACATCCGGAATCCCTAATTGTTAACGCTGGTCTATCATTGACAAATCCCTGATGCAGCTTCAGACTTCCTCCTTCATGCACTGCTGATCCTGCTTTAACTGTATGACCACATATTAGGACTGGCTGACTGTCTTTTTCAAAAAGAGGTTTGCACCCACTACAATCTTCATTGTTCAGCGTCCCAATTACTTGCGCTGCATTTGAGTGCTCTGTTTCTCTCATCCTACATTGATGGCTGATATGCCCCTTCTTTCCACATTTGAAACAAGTAATCTCCCTTTTAGTGTTGTTCGTTGGTCCATCTGATGGTTGTGCATCACACTCTGCTGCCTTGTGTCTCCAGCTCCCACAATTCCAACATCCGGCATAATTTGGACGTCTCTGGAAGTTCCCTCTTCTATATGGGTACTGTCCTACTCTACCAACATTGTTTCCTCGGAAACCATTATCTTGAAGTTCTTGCTGCTCACCTTTCTGTGCTGAATCCACACTTTTCGCCCTTGGTCTGATGACTGGATTCTGGTCCTGTTTAGTGTACGCTGCACAGACTATTTCCTCACTCATTAGTTTCCCAATAGATACGTTAGGATGTGCAGTCATGTAGTTTTGCCCTAACTGAGACATTGTGTCTATGTCCTTTGGCTTCCGTTCCTCAAAGAACGCCACTAAATTAGAATTGCATGCATGATACACCTTGTCTCTTAACACTTAGATCTACTAATTTATTAAAATCTTTCCTACCTCTGCAAGCTCCATCCACTTATTAAATGTATTCTTTACTGTGTTAACAAAATCTGTGAAATCTTGATTTGTCTCTGGCCCTAACTGTCTAAACTTTGTTCTATATCCATGCTCAGTTAGTTGGAACTTTGTCAGCAAACGTTGACGTAAGATAGTGTAGTTGTTCCTTTCTTCTACAGGTAAATTAAACATTGTTTCTAGGGCCTTACCCGTTAAATACTCGCCCAGTCTAATTGCGTACTCGCTTTCTGGGATGCCTAATACCTTCACTGATGCTTCGAATCTCGAAAGATAGGCCTCAAGTTGCATCTCGGTCCGTAAAGTATGGCAGTTTTAGTCTCTGTGACGACTGCGACGGTTTTCTACTTTCCTCACTTTGACCCTTCGATGCAAATTCTAACTTTTTAATAGCAATTTCCGCTTCCATCTTAATCTTCTCTTTCTCAATTTCCATTCTCATGTGTGTCTCTCTCTCTCTTCCTGTAGACGCTTGGCTTCCATTTCAGCCTGTCTTTGTTCTCTCTCAGCTAACTTTTCTTCCTGTAGCCGCTTGGCTTCCATTTCAGCCTGTCTTTGTTCTCTCTCAGCTAACTTTTCTTCCTGTAGACGCTTGGCTTCCATTTCAGCCTGTCTTTGTTCTCTCTCAGCTTGTCTCTGGTCTCTTTCAATCTGTTGTTGTTCTTTTGCTTCGGCATACTCTTGTAACTCTTTACCTTTCAGGCCTATTCTTTCACCTGCTTCAATATAATCCATTAAAGTAGGCATCTTGTACTTGTGGACACGTTGCTGTGAATCAGCCAACTATAAATGTACAGACTCTGCTGTTAGTCTTTGTGTCACTTCCCTAAGTACACCCGCACTCCCTGTGTACGTAAATCCGTAGTGCTACAATATCACTCTGTACTCACCCAGTCACTCTATAAGCACTAGGTAGTGAGGGGGGAAGTATCACCTATACTCCCTTATATCTATATATCTATGACCAAAAGTTCATAAAGTCCCTGGAAATATTGTTAAACATACATATAAATACATATACAAACAAATGGATGATAACACTAAGTGATGACTATCCAACGCTAGACTTCACAAGCTGAGTACACGGAGACGATGATCACACAGAAAATAAACCACAGTAACAACCACAAGCTTGTGTAGAGACACCCACAGTGCGCGTAAAATATAAATATAAATTGACCAAGACCACTAGACAGCAGAAATGACGAAAGATCACAATAAAAACATATATCCGAACACAACAAATATTATATGTAAATATAACGAAAAGAAAGAGAAACAAAAACAATTTATAGCATCAACATATACACAAATCTGACGTCAGACAACTCGGCTCTAGATATTGGTTAAGACTATTTCAATGCCCCTGCACGATACGTCAACTCATTAACGTTTTTCTTACAAAAATATCGTAAGCACCAGAAAGAATATATATTTGTGTGCTGTATCCCGACTCTCGAGAAACACCCCAAAAATCTCCTACTCTTGACAAACACTGGACCACATACAAGTAACAGCTTAACAACCGAAAACAATATTTATAAGACAATGAGCAGCAAACAGAATGTCCAACTCGTTGGCCGACAAACATGTGCCCATAAATCCGTCGCCAAAAGTTCTTATTTTGCTGTTAATAGTTTTTCACAATATGCTGGAAATGTCTGTGTTACATTCTCCGAAATGATTACGACGCTAGATTTCAAAGCGACTTGTTGTTTTGTTGAGTGGTTCCTGAATTCACGTGGTGATCAAAAGTTCCAACTGTCGGAAACGTTGACGGTAATAATAATTATCCAAAGTGTTCTTTCGATATGTTGTTACTCTCGTTGCGGAGATGGCGCTTTGCTGTATCATATATGTTATAGATTCACCAAAAGAAAAGACCAAAATAATGGCAATAAATGTTCAACGCTTTCACTCTGTACAGTCAGTTCTTTTTGGCAACTGTATGCAACTATGTTCGCGGAGATGCCACGTCATCAATCGTTGACAAAATGTTTGCTGATTATAAGGTAATGAACACAAAGGGCTTTTAACAAAGCCGAACATAAAGTCTTGTTTCACACAAAAACAGCTTGTTTATCCAGTTCCACTATGGAACATCTCAGTAACTTTCCACTGTCCACGGCCTTGACCTTGCCGGACACCTCCAGTCAGTACCTCAGTAACTGCTTACTGTTAAACAGCCTTGCCTTCCAAGGTCAACCTAATTTCTCTTTATCACTCTCAGTGAAAAATTCCTCCGTAAAACAGTTTTCACACAAACTTGACAGCCCCACCCGGCTGCGGTAGGGGTACCGTTACTATCCCCTTCAGTCAACTGTCCGTCAAATCAGCGACTGCCAATTTTTCTCTGTTTTCCAAACATGTACTTCCCCAGTACCTGGACGCTGGTGTACCCACCCGTCCTATTTACTGCGTCGAATAATCTTGACCAGTCAACTTGCAACAACACAGTGCGCTTGCCTCCAGCACACACACACCTGTCAATTATCTTTGGTTCCCAATCCTGTCATTATCACCGACAGCGGATGTTCTACACACACACACGCTGCCCTCGCCACTCTGGATTCAACACTGGTCTTTTAGTTTCAGCCCTCCTGCCTGGTATCAAATTTACCTGTCACCGTAATGGACTCTCCCGGTTAGTCTGTATGGCGTGTCTTTATCACCGACTTTTGTGCTGCCGCTGCACCCCCACTCGCTTTAGCGATATGGTTGGTTCCAAATTCACCTGTAGTGGACTTGACTTGAACTGTCTGTAGCCAGTTCCCGCACGGAGACAAACTCAGTGTTTATACGGTGGACACACTCCGCTGTCCACCCTCTCTCCGCGAAGAGCCCACAAACATCTCAGAATGACAACATTGTCTATAATGTTCTTAATCGGACGTAGCCCTCAGATACTCCTTACTAAGTGACGAGCGCCCAGATTGTCACACGTTTTCTTGATGATAATATCACGAAGTTCTTACGATGATACTGTTCATGATATTGATGATAAGTTTTTGTGTGATGGTCGTTGTCTAGGTAACGATGTTCATGGTGTGTCACTGGAGATATACTGACTCTTGCAATGTCAACTCACCCCCGCAGTGCATATTCATCAGGCATTAAACAAGATTCCGTTGGCGCACATAATCCTTTATTACAGAAATAAGACGGACAAACGGAACATGATTATACATCCAGAAACAATGTAATCCATAGAATGTAACTATCCTCCTCACAATTTAACCACACACATCACTGGCTTCTCACGCCTGCTTCTAATCTCAATCCACAAGACAGGTAATCCAGCTCCAATCCACGGCTGGATCTCCCACAATACAACCCACACATTGGGTTGGAGCCACTGCTCAACTATAGAACCCACTCTGGGTTTAGGCCGACACTCAATACAGAACCCACTCTGGGTTCAGGCCTGTCTTCACAACTAGAAGAACAACACAACACGGAGCTCTCTCTTAAACGACCTGACCCGCAGTCGGTCTCTTCTCTCACTGCCTTTTCAGTCTCCTCACTTCACACAACACACAACTCTCTTTCGACCCATCCCCCCCCTGGGGATTTCCACTCATATCCGCCCCATTATTTCTGAGGGTTGATTGTTTTCCTCGTAGCCAGGTCAGTCACTTTACTGTCTCCCACTCTCATCTCCATTCTTCCTCCTGCCCGGTCACTCAACTCAATGTCAGTGACCCAGGCTTATGTCATTACCCCCCTCTTAAAAGAAAACTTCGTTTTCAAATATTGGGAGACTAAAACTTACTAAACATGTGACCCAGACATATAGCCTGGGTAGCCCTAAGTATGGCTGCACCTTACTCCAGCTACCACCCTAAATAATACATCAAATGCTCATAGTACACTCCTATATTCATCACACATAAATACAACCATCTATCTTGTGTATCAATGCATGAACTAATACATCACATAATAATAATAATACATCATAGAAAAGCATTATACTTATGTACCCACAGGTCTCTTACTACTTCACGACCCCACAATACTATTTGTGTACCGACCCTATATCAGGTGGTTCTGTTCTTGCATTAACCCACCTCTGATTCCTGTCGATGCTGTGTCTACCTTTCATGTACCCATGACTCATGGTACCTCTACAATTACAACATCTGTTTGCTATCCCTAGCCCTGGGTCAGTAATGTCGCGAAAACTCTTTTGACCTGACTCAACTTTCCTATCTGCATATTGCACCGTTACACTTGAGTCTCTGTTTAGTCTGAGCTCTTTATTCAATCTTGGCCCATATACCTGGCACCTTGCTTTCTGCTGCATACGCCTTATGCCTATGTGCCCTGCACATGCACTATCCTGAGCTGTTCTAGTATATCGGTCTCTATGTGCTAAAGGTACTGCTCCTTGCCCACGTGCAGTTCTGCTATCTGAAAACCTGCGAGTGAGAACATTGTTCTTCCTCTCGAAGCACCATCTACCTTTCTTTGACTGCCTATGTTCTACTCTCCTACACCCTTGGGAACATTTGTTCAGAGTAGTATCTTGTCTCTGGGAGTCACTAGCACTATATTTGGGATCCATTCTCATCTGCTCAGCTGTACTATCCTTGTCCTGAGTTCCTGTGTCTACTTCAAGTGCCTCTTCTACCTCAGCTATACTCTCTAATTTAGGTTCTCTTGTGGTAACTACCTCGTTACTGCTTACACTATATTTTCGGTCCCAATAAACTACTTCCTCTTCTGTACAATCTTTAACTCCTATAACATTTCCTATGATCAAATCAGCCACTGGTGAGTCCAGAACACACGCTGTCACTCTTCCAGTGATATATGGTGTTTTTACTGTTATTATGGCTACTGGGTAGAACTCTACTGTGCCGTTGAATGTTATGCATCTAATCTTTTTCCCTGTATAATCCGAGGGATCTATTAAACTTCTCCTCACTCCGATAGACGTACATCCGGAATCCCTAATTGTTAACGCTGGTCTATCATTGACAAATCCCTGATGCAGCTTCAGACTTCCTCCTTCATGCACTGCTGATCCTGCTTTACTGTATGACCACATATTAGGACTGGCTGACTGTCTTTTTCAAAAAGAGGTTTGCACCCACTACAATCTTCATTGTTCAGCGTCTCAATTACTTGCGCTGCATTTGAGTGCTCTGTTTCTCTCATCCTACATTGATGGCTGATATGCCCATTCTTTCCACATTTGAAACAAGTAATCTCCCTTTTAGTGTTGTTCGTTGGTCCATCTGATGGTTGTGCATCACACTCTGCTGCCTTGTGTCTCCAGCTCCCACAATTCCAACATCCGGCATAATTTGGACGTCTCTGGAAATTCCCTCTTCGATATGGGTACCGTCCTACTCTACCAACATTGTTTCCTCGGAAACCATTATCTTGAAGTTCTTGCTGCTCACCTTTCTGTGCTGAATCCACACTTTTCGCCCTTGGTCTGATGACTGGATTCTGGTCCTGTTTAGTGTACGCTGCACAGACTATTTCCTCACTCATTAGTTTCCCAATAGATACGTTAGGATGTGCAGTCATGTAGTTTTGCCCTAACTGAGACATTGTGTCTATGTCCTTTGGCTTCCGTTCCTCAAAGAACGCCACTAAATTAGAATTGCATGCAGATACTACCTTGTCTCTTAACATTAGATCTACTAATTTATTAAAATCTTTCCCTACCTTCTGCAAGCTCCATCCACTTATTAAATGTATTCTTTACTGTGTTAACAAAAGTCTGTGAAATCTTGATTTGTCTCTGGCCCTAACTGTCTAAACTTTGTTCTATATCCATGTCCAGTTAGTTGGAACTTTGTCAGCAAACGTTGACGTAAGATAGTGTAGTTGTTCCTTTCTTCTACAGGTAAATTAAACATTGTTTCTAGGGCCTTACCCGTTAAATACTCGCCCAGTCTAATTAGCGTACTCGCTTTCTGGGATGCCTAATACCTTCACTGATGCTTCGAATCTCGACAAATAGGAATTCAAGTTGTCTCGGTCCGTAAAAAATGGCAGTTTTAATCTCTGTGACGACTGCGACGGTCTTCTGCTTTCCTCACTTTGACCTTTCGAAGATAGTTTCTAGTTTTCTTAACTCGATTTCAGTTTGCATCTGGCACTGATCTTCTCTTTCTCAATTTCCATTTCATGCTAACTTTACTTCCTGTAGACGTTTGTTTTCCATTTCAGCTAGTTTTACTTGCGTCTCTTCTCTTCCTGTAGACGTTTGTTTTCCATTTCAGCTAATTTTACTTGCGTCTCTTTCTCTTCCTGTAGACGCTTGTTTTCCATTTCAGCTAGTTTTACTTGCGTCTCTTTCTCTTCCTGTAGACGCTTTGCCTCGCGTTCATTATGCCTCTCCTCTCTTTCCGTCTGCTTTTGTTCTTTCGCTTCTGCATACTCCTGTAACTCTTTACCCTTCAGGCCTATTCGTTCACCTGCTTCAATATATTCCATTAAAGTAGGCATCTTGTACTTGTGGACACGTTGCTGTGAATCAGCCAACTATAAATGTACAGACTCTGCTGTTAGTCTTTGTGTCACTTCCCTAAGTACACCCGCACTCCCTGTGTACGTAAATCCGTAGTGCTACAATATCACTCTGTACTCACCCAGTCACTCTATAAGCACTAGGTAGTGAGGGGGGAAGTATCACCTATACTCCCTTATATCTATATATCTATGACCAAAAGTTCATAAAGTCCCTGGAAATATTGTTAAACATACATATAAATACATATACAAACAAATGGATGATAACACTAAGTGATGACTATCCAACGCTAGACTTCACAAGCTGAGTACACGGAGACGATGATCACACAGAAAATAAACCACAGTAACAACCACAAGCTTGTGTAGAGACACCCACAGTGCGCGTAAAATATAAATATAAATTGACCAAGACCACTAGACAGCAGAAATGACGAAAGATCACAATAAAAACATATATCCGAACACAACAAATATTATATGTAAATATAACGAAAAGAAAGAGAAACAAAAACAATTTATAGCATCAACATATACACAAATCTGACGTCAGACAACTCGGCTCTAGATATTGGTTAAGACTATTTCAATGCCCCTGCACGATACGTCAACTCATTAACGTTTTTCTTACAAAAATATCGTAAGCACCAGAAAGAATATATATTTGTGTGCTGTATCCCGACTCTCGAGAAACACCCCAAAAATCTCCTACTCTTGACAAACACTGGACCACATACAAGTAACAGCTTAACAACCGAAAACAATATTTATAAGACAATGAGCAGCAAACAGAATGTCCAACTCGTTGGCCGACAAACATGTGCCCATAAATCCGTCGCCAAAAGTTCTTATTTTGCTGTTAATAGTTTTTCACAATATGCTGGAAATGTCTGTGTTACATTCTCCGAAATGATTACGACGCTAGATTTCAAAGCGACTTGTTGTTTTGTTGAGTGGTTCCTGAATTCACGTGGTGATCAAAAGTTCCAACTGTCGGAAACGTTGACGGTAATAATAATTATCCAAAGTGTTCTTTCGATATGTTGTTACTCTCGTTGCGGAGATGGCGCTTTGGTGTATCATATATGTTATAGATTCACCAAAAGAAAAGACCAAAATAATGGCAATAAATGTTCAACGCTTTCACTCTGTACAGTCAGTTCTTTTTGGCAACTGTATGCAACTATGTTCGCGGAGATGCCACGTCATCAATCGTTGACAAAATGTTTGCTGATTATAAGGTAATGAACACAAAGGGCTTTTAACAAAGCCGAACATAAAGTCTTGTTTCACACAAAAACAGCTTGTTTATCCAGTTCCACTATGGAACATCTCAGTAACTTTCCACTGTCCACGGCCTTGACCTTGCCGGACACCTCAAGTCAGTACCTCAGTAACTGCTTACTGTTAAACAGCCTTGCCTTCCAAGGTCAACCTAATTTCTCTTTATCACTCTCAGTGAAAAATTCCTCCGTAAAACAGTTTCACACAACTTGACAGCCCCACCCGGCTGCGGTAGGGGTACCGTTACTATCCCCTTCAGTCAACTGTCCGTCAAATCAGCGACTGCCAATTTTTCTCTGTTTTCCAAACATGTACTTCCCCAGTACCTGGACGCTGGTGTACCCACCCGTCCTATTTACTGCGTCGAATAATCTTGACCAGTCAACTTGCAACAACACAGTGCGCTTGCCTCCAGCACACACACACCTGTCAATTATCTTTGGTTCCCAATCCTGTCATTATCACCGACAGCGGATGTTCTACACACACACACGCTGCCCTCGCCACTCTGGATTCAACACTGGTCTTTCATCGCCGCGTCTGCTGGTTTCAGTCCTGCTGCCTGGTATCAAATTTACCTGTCACCGTAATGGACTCTCCCGGTTAGTCTGTATGGTGTGTCTTTATCACCGACTTTTGTGCTGCCGCTGTTTTTTGACACCCCCACTCGCTTTAGCGATATGGTTGGTTCCAATTCACCTGTAGTGGGCTTGACGTGAACTGCTGTAGCCAGTTCCCGCACGGAGACAAACTCAGTGTTTATACGGTGGACACACTCCGCTGTCCACCCTCTCTCCGCGAAGAGCCCACAAACATCTCAGAATGACAACACTGTCTATAATGTTCTTAATCGGACGTAGCCCTCAGATACTCCTTACTAAGTGACGAGCGCCCAGATTGTCACACGTTTTCTTGATGATAATATCACGAAGTTCTTACGATGATACTGCTCATGATATGATGATAAGTTTTTGTGTGATGGTCGTTGTCTAGGTAACGATACTCATGGTGTGTCAATGGAGATATCTGTCTTGCAATGTAACTCACCCCCGCAGTGCATATTCACCAGGCATTAAACAAGATTCCGTTGGCGCACATAATCCTTTATTACAGAAATAAGACGGACAAACGGAACATGATTATACATCCAGAAACATAATGTAATCCATAGAATATAAATATCCTCCTCACAATTTAACCACACACATCACTGGCTTCTCACGCCTGCTTCTAATCTCAATCCACAAGACAGGTAATCCAGCTACAATCCACGGCTGGATCTCCCACAATACAACCCACACATTGGGTTGGAGCCACTGCTCAACTATAGAACCCACTCTGGGTTTAGGCCTACACTCAATACAGAACCCACTCTGGGTTCAGGCCTGTCTTCACAACTAGAAGAACAACACAACACGGAGCTCTCTCTTAAACGACCTGACCCGCAGTCGGTCTCTTCTCTCACTCCCTTTTCAGTCTCCTCACTTCACACAACACACAACTCTCTTTCGACCCATCCCCCCCCCCCCCTGGGGATTTCCACTCATATCCGCCCCATTATTTCTGAGGGTTGATTGTTTTCCTCGTAGCCAGGTCAGTCACTTTACTGTCTCCCACTCTCATCTCCATTCTTCCTCCTGCCCGGTCACTCAACTCAATGTCAGTGACCCAGGCTTATGTCACTAACTACGGAACGTAAACTTGCCAAGAATTCACAAACAGCCAAACAAATGCTGGTGTTGACTGCAAAGTCCTGTAAAGGATATGCAATTAGCTTTATTTTTATCGTACATACTCTTAGTTCTGGGTGTTGGATTTGAGTCTGGTGACAATAAAATATATCAGACCTGTGGAGGTCCAGACAAGGCTTATTCCCAGCGAGTGCTTTTCTACCGAGCTGCCTCATGACCCGATACAATGAGATACGTCTCTTTCGCGGATGTGAAGATCCAGTACGGGTCTCGTACACCGCCCTGGTTTCTTAGCTTGCTGGGGGAAGATGATCTCTTCAACACAGCCCACGAGAAGATTCTACTATAGTACTTGTTCCATTTACACGTTGACAGCGTTGCGGAACTCGCCTTCCTCTGTCCAAGTTCAGAAACAAACGAGATATGGACAACCGACAATAGAATTTCCCATCTGCCAAGCCATCTGTAAACTTGCCAAGAAATCACAAAAAGCCAAACAATGCTGGTGTTGACTACAACGTCCTGTAAAGGATATGTAACTAACTTTATTGTTAACTTGATTTATTTGGTTATTTCGGGATTTGAATTTTAAATATTGAGCACAACCCACTACTGGCAACGCTGATCGTATTCTGGTATGAACCTAAGGCCTATCCACGTCAATATGGAAGCACTATACTCGAGTTTCGCCCTCGTTTGAGCTCGTCAGTAGTGCATATCTCTGACCGAATCCGGAAACAAGCCCCGGATCACCGGCGTGTAAAGCGGGTGTGTAACCACGCGGCACACGTTGGACACACAGCCAAATTCTCTGTTAACGTAAATACGCTTAATTCTGAGTATAGGAGTCTGGTGATACTTAAATATATAAAACCTGTTGAGGAAACATTGGCAAGCAAGGCCTGTTCCATGTCGGTCCTTATCTACTGTGCTGTCTCATAACCTGGTGCATACTAATAACCTCTTCGCGGGTGTGAAGTTCCAGTACCGGTCTTGCAGACTGCACTGGTTTCTGAGCTTGGAGAGGGACAGGAGAGCTCCACAACAATGTCACGAGGAGGTGATACTATGGTACTGGGTCGGGAGACACATCTGTAGATCAAGTTCACCCGGAGAGACACAAGACAAGACTCAGATCACCTGAACGCTAGTGCCTCGGACTTAAGAGATGAAGCTCAGTCTTCCAGAGGATTCACAATAACCAACAAACCAACCAACCAAATAACCAGCCAATCAACCAAATACTCAATCAATCAATCAAGCAGCCAGCCAACCAACCAATCAACTAACCAACCAACGTAATTACTCGGGCTAGTGGACAATGAGACAGCTGTGCTTATTGTATACGTTAAGCCTGACCCGCCGTATAAAATATATGCTAGACTGGCATTTGAGACTGAGGACAATTGCAGAGCGGTGTAGTTTTACCGCGGAATGTGTAACGTGAGTGACTCGTTAGCGTACAATGTTCTTGGTTCTAAACCAGATATCGGTTCTCAACCGGTTGTCGGTCGATACACGTGTGTATGTCCATTGTGTATGTTCATAGACAGTCAGTATCATTTAATAGATCTCTGGCCTGGCATAAATAGACAGAAAGAAAACAGTGTCATTTAATAGATCTCTGGCAATGCATAAATGGACAGATAGAAAACAGTCTCATTTAATAGATCTCTGACCAGGCATAAAAGGACAGATAGAAAACAGTCTCATTTAATAGATCTCTGACCAGGCATAAAAGGACAGATAGACAACAGTGTCATTTTATAGGTCTCTGTCCAGGTATACATGGACAGATAGAAAACAGTGTCATTTAATAGATCTCTATCCAGGCATAAATGGACAGATAGAAAACAGTGTCATTTAATAGATCTCTGGCCAGGCATAAATGGACAGATAGAAAACAGTGTCATTTAATAGGTCTCTGTCCAGGCATAAATGGACAGATAGAAAACAGTGTCATTTAATAGGTCTCTGTCCATGCATAAATGGACAGATAGAAAACAGCGTCATTTAATAGGTCTCTGTCCAGGCATAAATGGACAGATAGAAAACAGTGTCATTTAATAGGTCTCTGTCCAGGCATAAATGGACAGATAGACAACAGTGTCATTTAATAGGTCTCTGTCCAGGCATATATGGACAGATAGAAAACAGTGTCATTTAATAGGTCTCTGTCCAGGCATAAATGGACAGATAGACAACAGTGTCATTTAATAGATCTCTGGCCAGGCATAAATGGACAGATAGACAACAGTGTCATTTAATAGGTCTCTGTCCAGGCATAAATGGACAGATAGACAACAGTGTCATTTAATAGGTCTCTGTCCAGGCATAAATGGACAGATAGAAAACAGTGTCATTTAATAGGTCTCTGGCCAGGCATAAATGGACAGATAGAAAACAGTGTCATTTAATAGATCTCTGGCCAGGCATAAATGGACAGATAGAAAACAGTGTCATTTAATAGGTCTCTGGCCAGGCATAAATGGACAGATAGAAAACAGTGTCATTTAATAGGTCTCTGTCCAGGCATAAATGGACAGATAGACAACAGTGTCATTTAATAGGTCTCTGTCCAGGCATATATGGACAGATAGAAAACAGTGTCATTTAATAGGTCTCTGTCCAGGCATAAATGGACAGATAGACAACAGTGTCATTTAATAGATCTCTGGTCAGGCATAAATGGACAGATAGACAACAGTGTCATTTAATAGGTCTCTGTCCAGGCATAAATGGACAGATAGAAAACAGTGTCATTTAATAGGTCTCTGTCCAGGCATAAATGGACAGATAGAAACAGTGTCATTTAATAGGTCTCTGGCCAGGCATAAATGGACAGATAGAAAACAGTGTCATTTAATAGATCTCTGGCCAGGCATAAATGGACAGATAGAAAACAGTGTCATTTAATAGGTCTCTGGCCAGGCATAAATGGACAGATAGACAACAGTGTCATTTAATAGATCTCTGGCCAGGCATAAATGGACAGATAGAAAACAGTGTCATTTAATAGGTCTCTGGCAATGCATAAATGGACAGATAGAAAACAGTCTCATTTAATAGATCTCTGACCAGGCATAAAAAGACAGATAGAAAACAGTCTCATTTAATAGATCTCTGACCAGGCATAAAAGGACAGATAGACAACAGTGTCATTTTATAGGTCTCTGTCCAGGTATACATGGACAGATAGAAAACAGTGTCATTTAATAGATCTCTATCCAGGCATAAATGGACAGATAGAAAACAGTGTCATTTAATAGATCTCTGGCCAGGCATAAATGGACAGATAGAAAACAGTGTCATTTAATAGGTCTCTGTCCAGGCATAAATGGACAGATAGAAAACAGTGTCATTTAATAGGTCTCTGTCCATGCATAAATGGACAGATAGAAAACAGCGTCATTTAATAGGTCTCTGTCCAGGCATAAATGGACAGATAGAAAACAGTGTCATTTAATAGGTCTCTGTCCAGGCATAAATGGACAGATAGACAACAGTGTCATTTAATAGGTCTCTGTCCAGGCATATATGGACAGATAGAAAACAGTGTCATTTAATAGGTCTCTGTCCAGGCATAAATGGACAGATAGACAACAGTGTCATTTAATAGATCTCTGGCCAGGCATAAATGGACAGATAGACAACAGTGTCATTTAATAGGTCTCTGTCCAGGCATAAATGGACAGATAGACAACAGTGTCATTTAATAGGTCTCTGTCCAGGCATAAATGGACAGATAGAAAACAGTGTCATTTAATAGGTCTCTGGCCAGGCATAAATGGACAGATAGAAAACAGTGTCATTTAATAGATCTCTGGCCAGGCATAAATGGACAGATAGAAAACAGTGTCATTTAATAGGTCTCTGGCCAGGCATAAATGGACAGATAGAAAACAGTGTCATTTAATAGGTCTCTGTCCAGGCATAAATGGGCAGATAGACAACAGTGTCATTTAATAGGTCTCTGTCCAGGCATATATGGACAGATAGAAAACAGTGTCATTTAATAGGTCTCTGTCCAGGCATAAATGGACAGATAGACAACAGTGTCATTTAATAGATCTCTGGTCAGGCATAAATGGACAGATAGACAACAGTGTCATTTAATAGGTCTCTGTCCAGGCATAAATGGACAGATAGAAAACAGTGTCATTTAATAGGTCTCTGTCCAGGCATAAATGGACAGATAGAAACAGTGTCATTTAATAGGTCTCTGGCCAGGCATAAATGGACAGATAGAAAACAGTGTCATTTAATAGATCTCTGGCCAGGCATAAATGGACAGATAGAAAACAGTGTCATTTAATAGGTCTCTGGCCAGGCATAAATGGACAGATAGACAACAGTGTCATTTAATAGATCTCTGGCCAGGCATAAATGGACAGATAGAAAACAGTGTCATTTAATAGGTCTCTGGCCAGGCATAAATGGACAGATAGAACACAGTGTCATTTAATAGATCTCTGGTCAAGCATAAATGGACAGATAGACAACAGTGTCATTTAATAGATCTCTGGCCAGGCATAAATAGACAGACAGACAACCTACCAACCAGAACATATTTACAGCTTGTATGATTTGTTTACTGTTGTTGCGCTCGCTCGCTTTGAACTCAAGCGTAGCCCGCACACACTACTGCAAGTAGAACTGGACTGAATTTTGCGTGTGGATTAGCTTTCCCTATTACCAGTGTCCCTCGCCATCAGGTGAACCCACTCCGACTTCAGAGGTACTTGTTTATTTACGTCCCCCAAATCAAGGACGAGAAATAATTTATTGTTAGTGGTATCAGTTATTTGTAAAGACATACAACATTCATAAAGCACTCAAACAACAACACAATACCGTAAACCATGACTAATACAAGGCGGTGAAACCATATTTTGTCACCATGACAGTTTGTTTGCTACCTCGATTCAACATATCAATATAGTAATGGATTATTAATTCTATACATCCGTCGAGTAATTGCACACTGGGTGGAAAATATACCGCAGTCCTAGATAGAGCACCGATAGCTAAAGGTCGTAGTTTGCAAAACCTATGTATGATTACAGTTTATTACACCATGCTTGCGTGTATATGGGAATTGCGCCGTGGTTTCTTTTGTGTGCAGATGAAAGGCGACGGGGGTCAATGTTGCTAGACCCATATTGTTTAACCAGACGGTACTCCATATGTGATGTGTCCAATTTCATCATCATAATGTGTCATACGGATACTTGTGGTCTGTCATGTTTAGCTGCGAGGTTTAATGTGAACGAGGTCCCGTAATTGGAATGGGTACGCTTTAACAGGACTCTATCGAGGCCCATAATTGCAATGATCTCTCCCCTCTGCGTGAATTAATGTGTATGGCAGAACATATTTATCTGGCCAGTCCCCGCCTGGCGTAGCTTGTAGCTCGTCCGTGGACGTCCAGTGGTTAGTGTGACGTGATGGTAGTTCATTCATTCAGTAGCATGTCCTTTGCAGAACCTCGCTCCCATAACAACCTTCCGGAAAACCTATCAGTTCAGTTATCAGTTATCAGTTGGGGTATCTTCATTGCACTCCGGACATGTCCATAGGTGCTCAGATCCTCCCCCCCCCCCCCCCCCCCCCCCCCCCCCCCCCCCCCCCCCCCCCCCCCCCCCCACCAGCATATGCATCAGCGTCCGGTGGCTAATAGTGCCAGTTCTGTGTTGGTTGATGAGGCGCTTTGTTTTCCCGATGTACCTCTCGCGTCTGGCTGTGCCGATTCTTACTCCCACGTCTTTCATCCTGGACAGCGATGTGGAATCACTGACGTCAAAGTCCTCTGTTCTCGCCATATCTTTGAGGACGTTAATAACATCGGCACGATCCATGGGCTGTCCATCTACAGGGGGTGCAGAGCCAGCCAGTTTATCAGCTCGTTCATTTCGCTCGACTCCCGCATGTCCCGGGACGAAGATGAAGGTGACTTTACGGACAACAGACTTCCGCAGCGACTCAGTCCACTGTCTACGTACAGATCCAGCTTCGACCTTCTGAATCATGCTCATTGAATCACTTAGTACACACACGTTGGTATAATGCTGTGATTCCAGCCATATTAAAGCCTGTGTAACTGCCATCACCTCCATCGTCATGCTGCTCGTGGTCATAGAGTGGGCACTACTGGATTCTTGAACGGTTCGCCCGCTGAACGGGCTGTAAACGCCCACGCACTTCTCTGCTGCTTTACAACAGATCCATCTGTATAGATGAGCACTTCGGGGCTATCTGAGTGTTCATAGATGAGCGCGTTAACCTCTGCATTGACAGCGGCAGGGTTCTGCTCTCTGTACCGTCTGTCGAGTGTGATAATGCAGGAGAAAGTGCACTTAAAAGCTGGAGGCACCGGCACCCATTCCTTGCCGGGATTGATACTGGTAAGACTGCTGTGACATATTCACCAACCATCATTATATAGTGCGTCAACAATTTCGCACCACGAACCAGAGAAGTCACACACTTGAACGCACTATTGAGAATCTAACACTAGTTGACACATTAGATAGACGGATGTCATCTATTAATAGAAATTACAGTGTCTGCAACTAACAAAACTAGTGGTAGGAAGGAGTCACGTGATTTAATGTTGGCCCAAGTATGCGTCCCTTTTGTTAAATCCTGCGCACTCCTATTTCTTCAGCTCTGACGACCGGTCAGATAGTTTGTGAGACCTGTCCTTTCTGAGTGCAATGACTGCAGTTTGATTCAAAACCTGAGGTAAGCTTGACAATCCTCATATCAGTGTGATACCCAGACATGTGCAGCAGAGGTATCCAATGTTGTGCGTAAAAATTAAGTGTATTAGTGATAAAATAACTCTCTGAAGTGTAATAATTGACGACTGCCACTTCTAGCTACACTGAGCCTTTTTCCCCGGCGAAACCGACATCTCAAACTTTCTCAAAACTGCAAACTCTGATATTCTTCACTACAACTATTGACTTTACTATGTGCATACTACATCAATCTATCACAGGAAAATGTTTGAGGTGAAAATTCAAACGCACACGGTAATGCATTGCATCAAAAACCACTTTAAATTGTTTCTGCAGACAAGTCAGTTTGAGCACATTAACTACTGCCTCACTTGAAAACGTACATATTTCTGTCTATTTGCAATCTAAGGAGCTGAGAGATGGATTATATCTTTTCTTTCCTCTTTACGCATTGAAATAATAGTATTTGATAGTAATTGATTGCATGTATGTGACAGATTTTAATTAGTCAAAGCACTCACTAAACGCATTGCCTAGAAACAGGATATGCTTCACCAGACGCTATTGTGACAGACGGCCTGGTTAATCTGTCGAGACCACAAGATGAATAAAACCTCGGTCTATTGTCAAATAGTGATCGCCAACAGAATGGACATGATGTGCACTGGTGATAGTAGTGATAGAATAAAATTAAGACGAAGAGAAGGAGGGAATTAGGAGAGGTACTTTAAGTAATAACTTTTTACTAATGGATTGTTGTCATGATCTTGTATAGATTACTTTGGTAACAAATACACATCAGAAATTCTGTATGACAGACATGCATAACAATAACACACTTGATGAGTTAAACTCATATTAACTGCTGAAGATGGAGGGGGAAATGGTACAAACTATGAAAACCCCACACAACAGAAGTTAACTCAACACAATACTCAACACAGCACTCCACCCAACACCACAACCACAACAGGAACAGGAACATGATTGATAATGGGACGAAGAAGACAAATAGTTGATTTGGGAGGTACAGATAAACATTTAAACACACCATGCAACACTGAAGGAGATAATGAAGATGTAATGTATGTCATTTGTAAAAATGCCTCTTGTCCTTGTCTTGATCTTCCATTATTTGCTTGACTTCAATTACCCAAGGAACAACACATCCTCACTCTTATCTCTGTCTGATTGTACCCTTCTCACTGAACCAAAAGTACACTGAGAGAATGCATATAGCAGGTACCAACTGATGGCAGACGCATGCAGTGAAATGATGTCTGACCCCACACAAATTAACACAACAACACTTCTTCTGATCTTATTCTTTCTGTTATGTTGTTCTCATACTTATGACATGCTGCAAAAATTACTTTGGTAGGATTGTACATACCTCTGTAAATTTTAAACAGTGATGTCCACGGTGGAAACCATACCAGAAGAGGGAGGCAGATGAAAGAAGATGTCCCAAACATGAGATGGTAGAGACCTCAGGCCCTGACCAGAGAATGAGAAGCCTTCAGAGTAGCTTTGGCACAGACTGAAGGGGATCCAGCAGTCGATGGACCCAGGCTCAACTCACTCCAACCACTCATAGGTGACCTTTCATATGTTTACACCCAAAACCACCCAGAGGACTGATGACAACACACACATATCTTTTTATAGAGTACTAAGAATGATTAGACAACTTTAGTCTCACATAAAAATGCTTTCTATAAGACATTGTGATCATATTGATTATTGTGCTTTATTGATGGACTGATTATTGACCATGATTTGCATTGCCACATGTGTAACTATCACCATGAACTGATGTACCAAAATGTGTAATGATCAATCAATAGGCCAAAAGAAAATCAGGCCAGTCAATAAATTTATACACTTTTATTGAAGTTCCCAATTTCATTACAGTCCATCCTGTCTGTTGAAATCTCTGTCTTGTTTGTGTGGACAAGTCATCAATGTTTTTCATTGTTTGTGAAACACTTAAGTATCTGACAAACTAGCTCAAAAATGAATTCTATAACAAAAGGGTAAAGAGGAGACTCTGGATCTTTTAACCGTTCATGACCCATGTTTCCTTGCACCTGGTTCACCCTGAGGAAATCTTTTTAGACATTTTCACAGATTGAATTGGGGTTCGAGGGCTATTATATTTCAGGTGAAAAGGGCATAGTCAGATCTATTTGTTCATTGTTTCCCAATAAGAGGACCACTTACTCCTAGACAAAACAACCAAAAATGAGTCTGTAAAAGATCAAGGGTCGTATTCTTGGTTTATTTACATATTGGAAGAGGATGGGGCCCAACTTCTAAAATTAGAATATGGGTGAGGCACAGCAGTGAACCCAGTCCCTTCAGAATATACGACAACTGCAGACCTGTCTGACGACATCTTCCGCCCGACCCATCCATGATTTGCCCCTCTTTAGCCTGTCACCCTTTTCTCTGAATATAGCGTCATGCAGAGGGTGCTGCTCATCTGCACTTATTTTTAAGTATGCACGAGCTCTCCAGATCTTGATCCTGTGTTCCATTGTCGGGAAGTCAAGGGGGTATCTCATTGCTACACAGCTGGTGTCTCTCGTGCAGCCCAAAATGATGCGCATGACTTCGTTTTGTACCTTTTCAAGTCTTCCAATCTGTGTAGGGCTGACAGTGAGGATGGCCAGGGCATACTCGATGCGTAAAAGCACAAGTCCTTGGAACAGAAGTATTAGCAGTCTTTGCTTCGATATTGGCAGTCGCTATGACTCTCATTACTGACAAACCTTTTCGAGCCTTCGTTATGACATTCGTTATGACATTCCGGAAAACCTCTCTATCATAAGCAAGATGTCCCGCGTCCGATACACCATCTGGAGATCATTCGCCACATCCTGCACCCATCTTCTCTTTGGTCTTCCTCTTCCTCTCTTCCCAGGCATATACCCCTCCATTATTGTTCTCTCCAAACTTTCGTGACGTTTCAAGTGACCAAAATATTTCAATTTTCTTTGTTTTATCGTCTTTAATAGCCAACCCTATTCAATATTCAGCTCTTGAAGTATGGATACATTTGTTCTTTTCTTTACCCAAGATATTCTTAGAACTTGTCTATAACATTTATATTCAAAGGCATTTATGCGTTGTTCAGCTTGTTTAGTAAGTGTCCTGGTCTCTCAGGCGTATGTTAAAATGGGAAAGATGCATGCTCTTAAAAAATCTAATTTTTGTAGTTCTGTCTGTCCCATTCCATAATGTATTCAGTTGTTTTAGTCTTTGAAGAGCAATTGATAGTCATCGTTTAATTTCTTTCATTGTCTCACCATGATGGTAGTAGCAAATATAAAAATGTTAAGTCGTTAAGTAGGTAAGGAACCTGCGACATGTCTAGCAAGCGGGTAGGAAATGTACATGATCTTAGAAAAACAAACAAACAAACAAACAAACAAACAAAAACTACTGCTTATGAATCATGGACAAAATTGGATGTAAGGCACTAGTCAAAGGCGCTGGAACTTCAATAACTAGGTGATCAGCTCTGTGTTTTTGTCTCGGCATTGCCATGAGGCCAATCCAGCTAAATATTTACCTTGGTCTTTTCCTCTCAATCTTGTCAGTTGACAGCAAGAAAGATTTCCAGTTTTTGTGTTTTGTTTTTCTAAGTACGTGCACAGACAATCTCGACTATCCAATCTATAGGTGCTCATTTTAGACTGAGTCGACTTGGAAGTTCAGGTCAATTACAATATAGTACCCCGAGGGGATTCGAACATATGGTTATGTGACCGGCAGGCAAGCATTCTAACCTCGCGGCTATGGTGTCTCCCTGCGTGACAGTAGATGTACCTTAATGTTATATGTGCCGTGTGCATTGTGGGTGTGTGTATTCCCAGCGTAACTGGATTACTATAATGCAATGGTAAGACATGTAGGTTTACATTCGATGACAGTGGGTTGAATAGAAGGTGTTAACCTGTACGATCATGGAGAGAGAGAGAGAGAGAGAGAGAGAGAGAGAGAGAGAGGGGGGGAGGGATAGGGTGAGAGCGTTAAAGAGGGAGGAGAGGAGATATATCGAGAGGGGAGAGAGACAGATGTGGGAGAGGATAGAGAGGGGAGAAATTGAAGATAGAGGGGGAGAAAGAGAGGAGAGAGGACAGACAGAAGAAGAGAGAAGAGGAGAGAGAGGGGAGATAGATACGGGATGAGAGACAGATAGAGAGAGGCGAGAGAAGTAAGAAATAGAAGAAAGAAGGGAAGAAAGCGAGGCGAGAGGAGGACAGACAGAAGAAGAGAGAGGGGGAGTGAAAGAGGAGAGGGAGAGATAAAAAGGAGAGATAGAGAAGAAAGGGGGAGAAATAGAGAGGAGATAGAGGTAGAAGAAGCTAGAAGAGAGAGAGGGGGGGGAGAAAATGGGGGATCTTACTCTAACGATATCACTAAAGTCATCAGAGAAATGGATTCGTTCATTTACCACATAAATATTTATGACCCTAGAGGAAATTGTTCTCTGGTATCGGAACATTTGCTCTATAATGAGTCTTTGCCGTATGGATGCATTGGTTGGCTGTCAACATGTTAGGAGGCAATATTAAAGTGTATGTGACTATGTGAGCGCGACTGTCGCCGTGTTCGTGAATGTCTCTATCTGTAAACGCCTGATTATATGTGCCTCAGCTTGTGCATGCGTGTGCTTGTGTGTGTGTGTGTATGTATGTCTATTTGTCCTTGTGTGAGCGTTTGTGTCTGTAGGTGTGTATGTGAATATTTTGGTATCTATGTGTCTGTCTGTCTGCCTGACTGCTGGCTTTCCTGCCTGTATATTTGTGTGTGTGTGTGTGTGCGCGCGCGCGCGTGTGCGTGCATGCGTGCGTGCGGGCAGGCGTGCGTGCGTGTGTGTGTGTGTGTGTGTGTGTGTTGACACGTGAGATGATGCTCGCATTATTCTCGGCTCAATCAGACAACAAAGATCATTGAACAAAGACATGTATATCAGCCGGGGATTTACCTCGCCGACATACAATCGATCTTGAGTCCTACGGACAAAAACAGCTCGGTCAAATAACGTAGCCAGATAGAACAGGCCGCGAATTATTTGCAAATGTTACGCCACTGGGAAAATCCCTTCGTGTGGTTGGTTATTGATGCGCATGCACGCAATTAGCTTGCTATCTTAACATCAAAGAGTCGCCGTGACACAGCGGTGATGAGTGTGAGATTGTGGAATCCACATCATTACACTGAGGAAATTCTCACAGGTGGTCAGTCGCCTCCTGCAGTAGCCAGTGAAGAGTTCCGGCGCTGAAGGTACTAGTGGTAGCCTGGTTAAACTTCGGCCTACAGCTTCACCGTATGCGTTGAGAGCCGCTCAAACCCTTCGTTTACTCCTCGCGTTGGATGTAACATCACCAGGAGTGAAGGCTCTGTCATATCAATAAGTGAGCTGGGTTTTTCTCAAAGTTGTGGTCCGGTCTTACTGCTCAAAAGTGGTAGGATTCTGGTTATCTATTAGCACAGTTCTGGAGTAAACCCAACTATATCAAATAAGCACCAGTTAATTGTCAGAAAAGTCTGCGAAGAAAGTTTAGTTAGTTAGTTAGCTAGTTGGGTGGTTAGTTGGCTGGCTGGCTGGCTGGCTGGTTGGCTGGCTAGCTAGCTAGCTAGTTAGTTAGTTAGTTAGTTAGTTAGTTAGTTAGTTAGTTAGTTAGTTAGTTAGTTAGTTAGTTAGTTAGTTAGTTTAGATTAGTTAGTTAATTTAGTGTAGTTTAGTTTACTTTAGTTTAGTTTAGTTAGCTGGTTGGTTGGTTGGGTGGTTGGTTGGTTGGTTGGTTGGTTGGCTGGCTAGGTAGTTTAGTTTAGTTTAGTTTAGTATTTAAGTTAGTTTAGCTAGCTAGCTAACTGATTCATTGCCGAAAGATTATATATCGCCATGTGACTTCACATCTGGACAGAAGGACGATATATCGCCATACAATGGTCATTATGTTATTTTGTTTTCGTAGTATCTTCTGCAGTTTCAATATTTAGTGAGCGGATGTTTACATTATACTACGAGGGTAAGTTAATAAGTAAGTCACAAATGGCTGTAGAAAAATAAATAACTATGATAACAACTTGAAACCAGATTATTTGTATACATACATTGTCCCTTTATTTCTCAACATAATTTCCACAACATTGGTGCGCTTATCCCATCGTTTTATCAGTCCTCTTAAACCGGCTGCATAGAACTGTGTGCTGTGTTTTCTAAACTACGTTTTCACTTCACATTCAACTTCGGCGTCATTCGCGAAATGTCTCCCGCCAAGGTGGGATGTCAGTGTTTATGCTGACAAATGTTTGTCCCGTAAAGCGGTGCATAGCTGGGTAGAAAACGTTACGCGGGCGAGTCAATAAGTAAGTCACACAGTTCTGTGGGATGGCCGGTATATGAAAACAAAGCACACATGCAGCCGGTTTGTGAAGACTGATAAAACGATGGGATAAGTGCATCAATGTTGGTGAAAATTATGTTGAGAAATAAAGGGACAATGTATGTACAAAATTAAAGTGGTACCAGTTGTTAACATGTGTAGCTATTTTTCTACAGCTATTTGTGACTTACTTATTAACTTACCATCGTAATTGTTTATTTAATTGTACACAATGTTTAGTCGAACCTTCTTTTTTTTTTTGTTCCGCACTGAATCAGTTAATTTAGTTAGTTTACTTAGCTAGTTAGTTTAGTTAGCTAGTTAGTTTAGTTAGCTAGTTAGTTTAGTTAGCTAGTTAGTTTAGTTAGCTAGTTAGTTTAGTTAGCTAGTTAGTTTAGTTAGCTAGTTGGCTAGTTACTTTAGTTTGTTGAGATATCTAGTCAGCTAGTTAGTTTAGTTAGCTAGTTAATTTAATTAGTTGAGCTATCTAGTTATCTAGTTAGTTTAGTTTGTTTAGTTAGCTAGTTTAGCTCATTTAGTTATTTAGTTAATTAGTTAGTTAGCTAGCCAGCTAGTTAGTAAGTTAGTCAGTCAGTTAGTGTAGTGTAGTGTAGTGTAGTGTAGTGTAGTGTTGTGTAATGTAGTGTAGTGCAGTGTAGTGCAGTGCAGTTTACTTTACTTTACTTTACTTTACTTTACTTTACTTTACTTTACTTTACTTTACTTTATTTTACTTTACTTTACTTTACCTTACTTTACTTTACTTTACTTTAGTTCATTTCAGTTTAATTTAGTTATGTTTAGTTTAGTTTAGTTTAGTTTAGTTTAGTTAGCTGGTTGGTTGGTTAGCTGGGTGGTTGGTTGATTGGTTGGTTGGCTGGCTGGCTGACTTGTTGGCTGGCTTGTTAGTTAGTTTAGTTTAGTTTAATTTAGTTTAGTTAGCTTGTTGGTTGGTTGGTTAGGTAGTTGATAGGTTGGCTGACTGGCTGGCTGGTTGGTTGGCTGGCTGGCTGGCTGGCTATCTAGCTAGCTAGCTAGCTAGTTAGTCAGTCAGTCAGTCAGTCAGTCAGTTAGTTAGTTAGTTAGTTACTTACTTACTTAGTTATTTACTTAGTTAGTTAGTTAGTTACTTAGTTACTTAGTTACTTAGTTAGTTAGTTAGTTACTTAGTTAGTTACTTAGTTACTTAGTTAGTTACTTAGTTAGTTACTTAGTTAGTTACTTAGTTAGTTACTTAGTTAGTTAGTTAGTTAGTTAGTTAGTTAGTTAGTTACTTAGTTAGTTAGTTAGTTAGTTAGTTAGTTAGTTAGTTACTTAGTTAGTTAGTTAGTTAGTTAGTTAGTTACTTAGTTAGTTAGTTAGTTAGTTAGTTACTTAGTTAGTTAGTTAGTTAGTTAGTTAGTTACTTAGTTAGTTAGTTAGTTAGTTAGTTAGTTACTTAGTTAGTTAGTTAGTTACTTACTTACTTAGTTATTTACTTAGTTAGTTAGTTAGTTACTTAGTTACTTAGTTACTTAGTTACTTAGTTACTTAGTTACTTAGTTAGTTACTTAGTTAGTTACTTAGTTAGTTACTTAGTTAGTTACTTAGTTAGTTAGTTAGTTAGTTACTTAGTTAGTTACTTAGTTAGTTAGTTAGTTAGTTAGTTAGTTAGTTAGTTAGTTAGTTAGTTAGTTAGTTAGTTAGTTAGTTAGTTAGTTACTTAGTTAGTTAGTTAATTACTTAGTTAGTTAGTTAGTTAGTTAGTTAGTTACTTAGTTAGTTAGTTAGTTAGTTAGTTAGTTAGTTAGTTAGTTAGTTAGTTAGTTAGTTAGTTAGTTAGTTAGTTAGTTACTTAGTTAGTTAGTTAGTTACTTAGTTACTTAGTTAGTTAGTTAGTTAGTTAGTTAGTTAGTTAGTTAGTTAGTTAGTTAGTTAGTTAGTTACTTAGTTAGTTACTTAGTTAGTTACTTAGTTACTTAGTTAGTTACTTAGTTAGTTACTTAGTTAGTTACTTAGTTAGTTAGTTAGTTACTTAGTTACTTAGTTAGTTACTTAGTTAGTTAGTTAGTTAGTTAGTTAGTTAGTTAGTTAGTTAGTTACTTAGTTAGTTAGTTAGTTAGTTAGTTAGTTAGTTAGTTAGTTAGTTAGTTAGTTAGTTAGTTAGTTAGTTAGTTAGTTAGTTAGTTAGTTACTTAGTTAGTTAGTTAGTTAGTTAGTTAGTTAGTTAGTTAGTTAGTTTAGTTAGTTAGTTAGTTAGTTAGTTAGTTACTTAGTTAGTTAGTTAGTTAGTTAGTTACTTAGTTAGTTAGTTAGTTAGTTAGTTAGTTAGTTAGTTAGTTAGTTAGTTACTAGTTAGTTAGTTACTTAGTTAGTTAGTTACTTAGTTACTTAGTTAGTTAGTTAGTTAGTTAGTTAGTTAGTTAGTTAGCTAGCTAGACATTTCTATTATATTTTGGCGTACAAGTTAAACTTATAAGAGGACAGGTCACAGCCCTGAAGTACTCCTTGCTTGATGTCAAATAAATCTGACAGGTCACAGCCCTGAACTACTCCTTGCTTGATGTCAAATAAATCTGACAGGTCACAGCCCTGAACTACTCCTTGCTTGATGTCAAATAAATCTGACAGGTCACAGCCCTGAACTACTCCTTGCTTGATGTCAAATAAATCTGACAGGTCACAGCCCTGAACTACTCCTTGCTTGATGTCAAATAAATCTGACAGGTCACAGCCCTGAACTACTCCTTGCTTGATGTCAAATAAATCTGACAGGTCACAGCCCTGAACTACTCCTTGCTTGATGTCAAACCAATCTGACGTCTCGCCAACTATTCTATCCGTTGCTTGTTGGCTTTAATAGAGCATTTTTATGAGTTGTGTCGTCTCCAAAATCATTGTTGGCTGTAACTGTAATTTCCAATAGTATTTTATTATAATTTCGGTAGCACATTCTGACAGATTATTGCCCGTCAATTTATGGATATTATCTTCCAACTTTATTCGCTACGCATTTCTTTCCAGCCTGCCCATGACTTGTCCCTCCAGTATGGTTTACATAAGAAAGATGATGATTGCGCTGATGATTGCGCTCTATACGCCAACTCAGAGGCGGACATGCAACATAACGTTTCAGCTTTCTCACATGCCTGTGCCAACTTTGGGCTCAATATCAACTTGGAGAAGACTGTAGTTATGTACCAGCCAGCTCCAGGGAATAATCACACTGTGCCGAATATCAAAGTGAATGATCATAGACTAAGTGTTGTGGACAAATTTACCTATCTTGGCAGCACCGTGTCACAAGCTGCCACAATCGATGACGAAGTGAATGCAAGAATCTCCAAGGCCAGCGCAGTCTTTGGCAGACTGTACAAGAATGTATGGGACAGAACTGGAATAAGCCTGCAAACAAAGCTAAAAGTCTACAAAGCAGTTGTATTATCCACACTGCTATATGCTTGTGAAACCTGGACTGTTTATCAGCGACACGCTAGGAAATTAAACCACTTCCACACAGTCTGCCTTAGGAAGCTACTGAAGATTAAATGGCAAGACAAGATTCCAGATACTGAAGTCCTAGAAAGAGCATCCATGCCCAGTATCCACACTCTACTGATGAAGAATCAGATTCGCTGGGCTGGTCACTTGACTCGAATGCCAGATCACAGGCTCCCTAAACGAATTTTTTACAGCGAACTGCGTTGTGGTAAACGCTCCCAAGGTGGCCAGAGGAAACGTTTTAAAGACACTCTGAAAATTTCACTGAATGCATTTGGAATTCATCATGACACCTGGGAGGCTGCAGCCAGAGACCGAAATTCGTGGCGTGCATCATTGCGCAAAGGTGCAGTTATATGTGAGGCAACCAGGACTGCAAGAGCTGTGAAGAAAAGGCAGGACAGAAAAACCACTGCAGGAAATCCTCCTCCAGAGACGTCAAGCATTCTTTGTCCACATTGTCAAAGAACATTTCGAGCCAAAATAGGCCTTATCAGCCATCTTAGAACCCACGGCTCCACACCTTCAACACCACTGGATGAATTGAATGGTCATCATCATTCTTGATGGACAAACAACACATAAGAAAGAACTTTTATTTGACTTGCCTCAGTCTTGTTTTTCCCTTCTGCCCTATTTTCATGTGTAGCTTATGTAGTACTGTTATATTTATGTATTGTTTTTATATTTATTTATTTCTCGTATACATTAAACATGGATAGTTTCATGGATAGCTGACAAGATGCATTATTGTTCACCTACATCAGAAATATGAAAATGTCATAATTAGTGAGTGAGAAAGCTAGAGCGACAAGCGGGCGAGCGAGAGAGAGAGAGAGAGAGAGAGAGAGAGAGAGAGAGAGAGAGAGAGAGAGAGAGAGAGAGAGAGAGAGAGAGAGAGAGAGAGAGAGAGAGAGAGAGAGAGAAACAGAGACAGAGAGAGAGAGTAGAATCAATCGTATAATGTTTCAACAAAGTAATGTGGAAAATTTGCTCTATATTATTAAGGAAGCAAAAAAACACTAATTGATTCTCAACACACACACACACACACACACACACACACACACACACACACACACTATAATATATATATATATCTGGTGGACCTTCTCTTGCCAGTCGTTGATTCCAAGTGCTTGTAAATCTGTATATGTATTATCTCTCCACCGTCCTTCTTGGTCTACCTCGGGTTCTACGGTCATTTATTTCCTGAGTGTAAGCGAGTTTTGTTTCCCTATTATCTTCCATTCTTTCTATATGCCCCAGCCATTGCAGTCTATTAGCCTTCATGATACCAGTGATTAGCGGGGACTTAAACAGATCATAAATGTCTTTGTTACTTCTTCTTTTCCACTCTCCACTTTGTGTATCCCTAATATAAACTGTATTACTGAAATATAATTAGGTGTACAGTTATGCAGTGTGTATTACTGATATATAATTAGATATACAGATGTGCAGTCTGTAATACGGGGATCTGGGAATTAAGGAATTCCGGTGACCTGAATTTCAAATCGATTTCACTGAGTCTATAAAAGTCTTTTTTTGTTCGCATATCCTTTACAGGACATCGCTGTCAACATCAGCATCTTTCAGCTGATTGTTGATTTCTTGGCAAGATTACGCTCAGTAGTTTGCCATTGATTTATGAGCGACCGGCTCACATACCCCGTAAGTTACAGACGCTGAGAGAACCGGTACCGATTCTAGCACAACGACACATTACTCACGAGAGTATACGGGATTACGGAGAAAGTCGTGTAACCTCTAGACCAGGGAGACCGGCTCTATAAAAGTCTACGTGATATAATTATTTTAATATTTCTGATTAAACATATGTAAAATAAAAAATTGATGCAGTAAAATTTGAAATCTCTGTCTGTCTTTCTGTCTTTCTGTGTGCGTTCGGTCAATGGTTATAATGTTCTGGCTGAAGTGTTATCGTATGGGTTTCATCTTCTGATCATGCACGTCTATCTACATTGCTGTCAGTACATCTATATCTATTATCTGTCTGTCTGTCTATCCCTATTGTTGTCAGTCCATCTTTATCGCTTGTGTGTCTGTCAAACTCCATTGCTGTCAGTCCATCTATATCTCTTGTCTGTCTGTCTGTATGTCTGTCTGTCTGTCTGTCTGTCTGTCTGTCTGTCTGTCTGTCAGAATGGCTCATTGTATCAATATACCACATTAGACGACATCGTGCGGGAAGCAGCATATTAATCTCTGATCACAAAATACTACAGTAACCACGAGTTGTGTGTAGCGGACTGGTCACCAAATACCACAGTATCGACAAGCTGTGTGTACCGGATTGGTCATCAAAAGTCGCTTTAAAGTCGACAGGGTCGACTTCATTGCACCGGGTTTTATCCCATATGGCTCGTCTCTTTCCTTATCGCGGAAAGCGTCGCACAAAACACGAGCTCCGTAACTCTAGCGATGACTCGCAGGGGCTTCGTGGACCGAAGAATGCGGCCCGGAATCGATCCCACAACCTTCGGAGCCCGAGTCTAACGGCTTGAAACTGGTCATCAAATACTACAGTAACCACACGCTGTGTGTACTGGACTGGTGACCAAATAATACAGTAACGACAAGCTGTATGTACCGTACTGGCCCCGACGTATAGAATGTAACAAGCTAACTTATAAATGTCTGTAAGAGAGGGAATATGAGAGCCAGTGACGGTTGGGAGCAGCGATGAGTGTTCGGATCGACCAATAGAATAGATTGTCTTGTTTGTTCCTAGCAAACTAATCAAATCTGTGTGTTCGTTGTGTAAGAGTTTGTTGAAAAGCTTACAGTTGTCTCATGCTGGGCAGAATTCGTACACACACTATGCAGACCTATCCATTTTTGGATCGAAAGATATTTTAAGAGCTCATTCCTTTAAGACACATGGAAGTTGAGTGGTTTACAGTGTACGAATATAGGGAAAGATGTGAGTTGTGTGGTTTAGTGTGTACGAATAGAGAGAAAGATGTGACTTGTGTGGTTTAGTGTGTACGAATAGAGAGAAAAATGTGAGTTTGGTGATAGGCAATGTACGAATAGAGAGAAAGATGTCAGTTTGGCGGTGTGCAGTGTACGAATAGAGAGAAAGATGTGAGTTGTGTGGTTTAGTCTGTACGAATAGAGAGAAAGATGTGAGTTTTGCGGTGTGCAATGTACGAATACAGAAAAAGATGTAAATTGTGTGGTGCGCTGTGTACGAATGGAAAGAATGGTGTGAGTTGTGTGGTTTACAGTGCTGGAATAGAGAGAAAGATGTGAGTTGTGTGGTTTAGTCTGTACGAATATAGAGAAAGATGTGAGTTGTGTGGTTTAGTCTGTACGAATAGAGAGAAAGATGTGAGTTGTGTGGTTTAGTCTGTACGAATAGAGAGAAAGATGTGAGTTTGGTGATGTGCAATGTACGAATACAGGAAAAAGATGTAAATTGTGTGGTGCGCTGTGTACGAATGGAAAGAATGGTGTGAGTTGTGTGGTTTACAGTGCTGGAATAGAGAGAAAGATGTGAGTTGTGTCGTTTACAGTGCTCGAATAGAGAGAAAGATGTGAGTTGTGTGGTTTACATTGTTCGAGTAGAGAGAAAGAGGAAGAGATGGGACTTTAAAAAAACCAAAATAAAATGAGCAGGCACAACACCTGTAAATAAGAACACGACATCACGGAGGGAGAGAAGAGAGAGGAGAGAGAGGGGGGGCGGGAGGGGGAGATATTGGAGTGAGGGGAGAGAGAGGGGGAGGGATATAGAGTGGAGGGAAGGCAGAGAGAGGGAAAGGGGGAGAGAGTGGATGGAGGAGGAGAGAGGAGGAGGGGGAGAGTGGAGGGAGGGAGAGAGAGTGGATGGAGGGTGAGAGAGGGGAAGAGAGTGTAGGGAGGGGGAGAGGGGGGAGGCGGAGAGAGTGGAGGGAGAGGAGAGAGGGGGAGGCGAAAAAATGGAGGGAGGGGGAGAGAGGTGGGAGGGGAGAGAGTTGAGATAGAGAGCGGGAGGGGAGAGAGTGGGTGGAGGGAGAGAGAGGGGAGGGGAGAGAGTGGGGGGAGGGAGAGAGACAGAAAGAGGCATGAGAGAGAGGAGAGAGGGAGAGGGAGAGAGACTGGAGACGGGTAATGAGAAAGAGACGGAGAGCGAGAGAGAGAAGCAGAACAGAGATGTAGATGGACGAAAGCAATGGAGATAAACTTTACAACCATAGACTAGCCAAACAACCAATCGACCGACCTACCTACACACAGGCCAACGGATAGATAGTATGGCAGGCGTGCAGCCATCCAGATAGACCGACAGACAGACAGACAGACAGACCGATCGACCGACCGACCGACCGACCGACCGACCGACAGACAGACAGACAGACAGACAGACAGACAGACAAACAGACAGACAGACAGACAGACAGACTGTTAGGTAGGTAGGTAGGTAGGTAGGTAGGTAGTGGTTTGTTGTAAGAGAGACTAGCAGAGAGAGAGAGGGAGAGAGAGCGAGAGAGAGAGAGAGAGAGAGAGAGAGAGAGAGAGAGAGAGGGGGGGGGAGAGAGAAATGGTGCCGAATACAACCAATCGTTTAGACATTGTGCAAAGTTAAAGAAAGCGTTAGAATAGAACATACGAGCAACAAATCAACTAGAATTATTCTCACATTAATATTTATTCTCATTCCGCCTTTCCCACTAACGTTCTCATCATACAAGAACTATTTTGTCTCGTGCAAGGTTTACCTTCTGGCTGTTCTACTCTCTGTAATGGCGTATTGATCTGTATGTTAATGTCAGCCAACAAATGCAATCGGCTGCTAACATAACCGGAATGCTCATCGTTTATTCAATTTCCGCATACAATGGTCTCTATTTGGATCGATTGCTAACCAAAGTATGGTTTGTTTTCTTGGTAATGAGACGGCTATGGAGGTTGACAAAGAAAGTCAAGCCAGCAGCTGGCACGATTTTGCCACTAAAGCTACATAAAGTGCTGAATAATGAACATATTTTCATTTTTAAAATTAGTTGCATGTCCTTTACAAGACGTCGGCAGTCAACCCCAGCATATGTTATGTATTTTTGATTTTTCTAGGTTTAGTAAGTTTACCTACTGCTTTCTGAACGGCCGACGCTCATATCATTGTGAAAAGCAACGCAAAGCGTCTGCTTGCAGCTGACTTCGTAACTGGTATGTCAAGATTGTGACACTGCGTTCACTATCCCAAAGCCAAAGACGGCAACACAATGAACATAATCAAGCAATATGAACATCAACAGAGGAATCTTAAATCTAGCTTACCGTACGTCTATTTAAGCAGTTGAAAACTAGCCCACATTTACCAAACGCCGCTTAATAACGACTCTAATAGTAGTTTGCGAGTGGGTTGATGTAATGGCTAGGACGTTACATTGACAATGGCATGAACGAAGTCGTACAATGGTTCAGTGCCTACACGCACTACTCGCCATGAGAAGGGGAGAATGGCACCTATTATTTCATGTATTCAAACATAAAAATGTGAAGGTGCTAACACTTCACAGGTACATAGTAGGTTGCTGCTTTTGGTTTATTTATTTTGTTTTTTTTATGTTATTATTTTAATATCATCATTATATTAACAGCTTATAACTTCTCTGTTGACATTTTAAACTCCTCGTGCACGCGCACAAATCTGCGGTTCCACGAGCTCTTGTGTATTTAAGGAGTCAATTTCGGATCATGATCAATAACAGAAAATTGTAGCTCATCGCTTCAATAATAGCCTCAATCAGTCATAACTGACATGGCTTCTTGGAGTTAACAAATTGGGCAAATTGCGCTGAGCATAGCAAAGGCAGTTACTGCGCCCAAGGTGTTCTGTAGGATCCTTTAGTTTTTAATATATTGGAACAGTGTGGTTTCATAGTGTTCCAGATAATTCCTTATGGTGCATACCCATGTGTTACGAACATAGCCTTTAAGGCTCAGGTTGTTGTCTTTAGTTTCAGTTTAGTTAGTTTACTTTAGTCGATGGATCAACATCACGGAACACGGGTGTAACCCCATAGGAGCTCCGTTCTTCTCCTAACTCAAACCTGAGTCTGGAGAAACTCAGCTCAGTGCACGAGCTCCGTAGCACTGGCGAGGCTCCTGAAATACTTTGGGTAGATTTTTAACTCGAAATTTTGCCCGGGCAGCACCGTTAGGCTACTATTTTTCGATTTTCAACTGTCAAGGGATTTTTTGCGTGCACAACAATACACACGAGCGTTCGATCTCACTACCCAGAGACCAGGGGAAATTTTATTGCTAGAAGTACACGTGAAGTCGGCTCCCTGGCCGAGGAGTTAGCAGCTTTCTCCGTTAGCCCCGAATACTCTCGTGGTTGACGTGAGCGCACGAGAATTAGAAGTGGTTCGAGTCGCGCCAGTGACTTATGAGAGTATGGAGCCGGTCGCTCAGAAAGTAATGGCCTGCTGATGAGCGTAATCTAGCCTAGGAATCAACATACAGCTGAAAGATGCTGGTGTTGACCGCAATATCCTGAAACAGGATGGAAACGCGGGGGAAAAAAGAAGTATATGTGAAGGGATCCCGGTCCACACCGGGGCTTGAACCCGGGACCTCCAGCACTCGAGGCGGACACCATACCTCGAGACCACGCAGCTCCCCCCACCCCCCACACACCCCATCCCCCAGTGTCACAATCTTGACATACCAGTTACGAAGTCAGCTGTTGTGTCTTTGCGCACCATTTAAGCGTCTTCTGTGCACATATCTTTGCATTGCGATTGTGGTCGTCAATGTTTTTGTTACCATCTGCTGCCCACAGAGAACATCCTTTGGAATAAATCCATCTATATGTGGTAGACATGGCACAGACATGGCAATCTGAGTTGTCTATGAAGCGTGTGCATTGCTTCATTGCTTCAGAGCCGTTCATAATTGAACATTTCATTACATGTCAAAACACAGATTACCGGAAATAGCTTTTGGGAATACTGGAATGGAAAACGGGCCATTCATTTTGCTTAACCGAGACTTGTAAAGTCGCAACTAGTCAACAGGTCTCGTGGCGGGAACAAGCTGTGGGTATATAAAGTGCTAGGCTCATCATTGTTTTTAGGCCTGAGTGCACAGCTACTAATGTCCGTCTGTCTGTCTGTCTCTCTAATTGTCTGTCTCTCTGTCTGTCTTTGTGTCTATATCTATCTATGTGTCTGTCTCCCTGTCTGTCTCTCTGTGTATGTCTCTCTGTCTGTCTCTCTGTCAGTCTCTCTGTCTGTCTCTCTATCTGTCTTTGTGTCTCTATCTATCTCTCTGTCTGTCTCTGTGTGAATTTCTCTTTGTCTCTCTGTCTGTCTCTCTGTCTGCCTCTCTGTCTGCCTCTCTGTCTGTTTCTATATGCATGTCTCTCTGTCTCTGTCTCTGTCCGTCTCTCTGTCCATCTCTCTGTCTGTCCCTCTGTCTGTTCCTCTGTTTCTCTGCCTGTTGTTCTGTCTGTCTCTGTCTATCTGTCTGTCTGTTTGTCTGTGTCTCTGTCTGTCAATCTGCTAGTCTGTCTTTTTGTACTATGTGCGTAGGTAGGTAGGAAGGCAGACATGGTTAGACTTAGCTAACCATGACCGCCCACGTTCATCAGCACGGGAGATGGCGACGATGACGATGATGTAGGGATCTGTCTATCGCTGTGTGTGCTTGATTGATTGATTGATTGATTGATTGGTTGATTGATTAGTTGATGGATTGATTGATGAATTGATTGGTTGATTGATTGATTGATTGATTGATTGATTGATTGATTGATTGACAGAGGTGGAGAAAGAGAGAGAGACAGAGTAGTTGAGAGAGAGATAAGGAGAGAGGGAGTGAATGAGAGAGAGAGAAATGAGAGAGAGAGAAATGAGAGAGAGAGAAATGAGAGATATATATATATATAGAGAGAGAGAGAAAGAGAGAGAAATGAGAGAGAGAGAAACGAGAGAGAGAGAAATGAGAGAGAGAGAAATGAGAGAGAGAGAAATGAGAGAGAGAGAGAAATGAGAGAGAGAGAAATGAGAGAGAGAGAGAGAAATGAGATATATAGAGAGACAGAGAGAAAGAGAGAGAAATGAGAGAGAGAGAGAAACGAGAGAGAGAGAGAGAGAGAGAGAAATGAGAGAGAGAGAGAGAGAGAGAGAGAGAAATGAGAAAGAGAGAGAAATGAGAGAGAGAGAAATGAGAGAGAGAGAGAAATGAGAGAGAGAGAGAAATGAGAGAGAGAGAAATGAGAGAGAGAGAGAAATGAGAGAGAGAGAGAAATGAGAGAGAGAGAGAGAGACAGAGAGAGAGACAGAGAGAGAGAGAGAGAGAGAGAGAGAGAGAGAGAGAGAGAGAGAGAGAGAGAGAGGCGCGTTTCATGTTTTCGAATAAGTGGGTAAATGTGACAGTTAATTAGCCACCGTTTTGCCTTTAGGCATTTGACTTCTATATCTGTCGAATCGTTAGTTTTCTAATACGGGTTAGACAGTTGAACTATGAGCTCTGGTTAATTTTAGTGTTGTGCGCTTGTATATTTAGTGGTTCGGATGATTTACCGACTTTCGCCATTTCAGTCTGGTTAGTGTTTAAATAGTTAACAATATATTGATGTTGTTTTGTAACTGTTCTACATTTTCTTCGTCGTATTTAGGTTCATGGTGAGAAAATGTGGAGCGTCATGATGTGAAGTTTTTAGCAAATTTGACCCATTTAATTAAATCATGGACAATAATCAGTTGTCAGAGTAGTTGGCGAAACATCAAACGGAAGTACAAAGAGAAGTAGGATAGGACTGCACTCTCCTCCCATACATGTTTGACAGGTATGCTGAAAATATAATCGAAAACTGCAAACATGAAGAGACAAGAGACTGTTTTGATCCATGTATAGTTGGTGGGAATCAAATGTCTTAACTCAGATGTGCATGTGGCATTGTCCTCCTGTCATAGGGTGCTATGAAATTAGAAGAGTTGCTTCTAATCTTACTGCCAAAGACGGAGTCAAAATCAAAATTGTTTTCTGAACTTAAAACTACATGCCAACCAAAAATCAGGAATACAAAAAGGAAATATAAAATCTTTGAATATCTTGGCTCCGTAATTGACAACAATTGACACTATTGAAAAGAACTCAGACGTAGACTGATCATAACACGGCAGAGGTTAAACAGTATTAAGAGGTCATGGCACAATAGCTGCAAAATGCAGAAGTAAAATATTTGAGAACACGCGTCTTTACTGTGGCAACATACGGACGTCAATTATAAACAATCTCACAACATAGGGCTGTCAGTTATACACAGTGTCACAAATAGGGTCAGTTATAAACAATTTCACAACATAGGTACGGCATTTATAAACAATTTCATAATCAATTAAGAACACCTGTGAGATGATTGTTTGAGGCAAACTGCCAACTTAACTATCCGAGAATGAATAAGAAATGATGTTCTGGGATAGACGGTGGGATCAACACCGCACGCTATATATATATATATAACGTGTGCGGCATGGTTGCTGCAAGAACTACTTTGACTATATTGAAGGTCTCTATGGTTTAGAAAACAAATCGTGTACGGGATAGTTCCTGGAAGATAAGGGGGAGGTCTACCTGCGCGAAGAATGACACTGGACATTGCAGGCACATTGAACATGAATATGTAGGGGACTGGAGAACTGGCCAGCACTAAGATGGACACTGGACATTGCAGGCACATTGAGTATGAACATGTAGGGGACTGGAGGAACTGGCCAGCACTAAGATGGACACTGGACATTGCAGGCACATTGAGCATGAACATGTAGGGGACTGGAGAACTGGCCAGCACGAAGATGGACACTGGACATTGCAGGCACATTGAGTATGAACATGTAGGGGACTGGAGGACTGGCCAGCACTAAGATGGACACTGGACATTGCAGGCACATTGAGCATGAACATGTAGGGGCTGGAGAACTGGCCAGCACTAAGATGGACACTGGACATTGCAGGCACATTGAGTATATTGCATGTAGGGGTCTGGAGAACTGGCCAGGCGTTGAGAGGCCTTTCAGTGGGTGGTAATGACAGCACAACGGGTCTCCGTTGCGATGGCGTTGCGGACGCGATTCGTAATGCCACTTACCCGCATTCGAAACACAGCTGTGATTGTTTTGCCAGCAAACTGTCTCGCTGGTTGTAACGTGTTGTTATGGGAGACGGTCGTTCAGAAAGCAATGGCAAACCACTGAACGTACAACTTGCCAAGACATCAACAACGGCAGTAAAATGCTGGTGTTGACTGCAACGTCCTGTAAAGGATATGCAATTTTAAGGAAAATAAAATGACAGCCACGTTCTGTAAAGGACCTGTTTCGTGATGGTGATTTTGGTTGCATGTCTGTCAGATATTCCTTTGCATATAATGCTTCTCTTCTTACTCTGTCCATTTTTACATTGGCAAGTAACTGCGAGAAATTGCAATATTTGATAAAATATACACATCTTGTTACATTACTAGCATTATCAATACTGGATTCACGTGCTTGTGTGTGTGGGGGGGGGGGGGGGGGAGATGTCTATATTGCTTGAGGCATATATTTATATATGCGTCAGGTCTTAATCAGATATGATTGAGCTTTCGCATTGGCAGTAGACGGTACTACCTGCTTTCTGTAAGCGCAGAATGTTGGGCAGCGCTCACCAAAACCCGACAATCCATATTGTTCCAGGGAGGACTTGGTCAGCAATTGTTCTAGGACCGAAGCCCAGTCAGATATCTAATTAGAGCATTGCCTATCCAGCTTGACTTGCTCCAGACGTATTGGTGTGACCTTTCCTCTGAAGTAAACTAGGCAGGCTGAAAGGGGGATCATGCTGCGTGAGCAACACATGGTCTCTACAATTCCGGCCAGACTTTGTGCTATGGAGAGATATAACTCCATCCCTAGTCCCCGCAATGGGTTGTCATTATTATTCCTTTCTTGAAGCACAATGTATCAAACTATCGTCTGTCAAGATGACCAGATGCCAGTAGTATATATGTATATAAGAGAGCCGAACAAAAGGCAATATATTAAAAGCCCATGAATAATCAGTGAGCAGCTCCTATTTCTATGGGATGGCTTGAGGGACAGGGAATATTCTGAATACCAATCTCTAGGGGGATATCTGACACATGATGGATCGGTGTAAAACTTAAGGGGCTGCAGGAAAACAACGAATGGGTTCTAGAGAAATCTATTAATTTTTAGAAGATGAACTTGGCGACGATAGAAGTGAGGATGTGTATGACAATGAAAGAGTAGAGTGACCTAATGCATGTGTGGTGAGAGAGAAAGAGTACAAAGGAAGCATTCTCTATTGTGACATTGTGAGTCTCTAGGAGTAATAATGGAAAAGGAGTATTGTCTATTCCGATACTGTGGGCACATAGGAGAAAGAGTAGACAAAAAGCTCTCTATATTGTGACATTGTGAGTTTCTATGAGAAAGAGTGAAAAGGGTAGCATTTTCTATTCTGGCATTGTGAGCATGTAGGTGTAAGAGTGGATAAGAAGTTTTCTGTATTGTGACATTGTGAGTTTGTAGGAGCAAGAGTGGACTAAACGCTTTCTGTATTGTGACATTGTGAGTTTGTAGGAGCAAGAGTGGACTAAACGCTTTCTGTATTGTAACATTGTGAGTTTGTAGGAGCAAGAGTGGACTAAACGCTTTCTGTATTGTGACATCGTGAGTTTGTAGGAGCAAGAGTGGACTAAACGCTTTCTGTGTGACATCGTGAGTTTGTAGGAGCAAGAGCGGACTAAACGCTTTCTGTGTGACATTGTGAGTTTGTAGGAGCAAGAGTGGACTAAACGCTTTCTGTATTGTGACATGGTCAGTTTGTAGGAGCAAGAGTGGACTAAACGCTTTCTGTATTGTGACATGGTCAGTTTGTAGAAGCAAGAGTGGACTAAACGCTTTCTGTATTGTGACATGGTCAGTTTGTAGAAGCAGGCGTGGCCAAGAAGCTTTCTGTATTGTGACATTGTATATTGTAGCCTTAAAAAAAAAAGAAAATATTACGCGCAGAAAGAGTGACACAGATTTACAGAAAGAGTGCAATGAGTACAGAGAGTTGTATGTTTTAAATGTAAGCTTTACACGAATGCGTGTTCAAAGGGGAAAAAAACAGACATAACAACTATGGGTTACATGACTGTCAGCTATAAACATAACGTAGATCTGAGTAGTTCAGTCAAGTCTGTGGCTGATGGCTGATAGAGGCTTTATAGTCCTAACAATTGGTCTGCCTTTTATGCAGTGTTCTCTTAAACGAAACCTTTTACATTTGGTGTTTTCTTCGTTCGTTGAATGCTGGAGCTTCACCGCGAAAATTTACCATATTTTGTTTAGAACATAATAAGGCACTGTATCACAGGAAACAGCCCTCTAATAGGGTTCAAACGGAAATCTAAGAACAAGTGATGGGGGGTTAAATAAGGCAATGAGTGCCCAGCAACTGTGAGCAAGATTTAGGCGACAACACGGTCAGCAAGCTCTATGAGTTAGCCCAGGTTGAAGCGTGCCACACGCCATCATTGTCAGGATCGATAACACGAACAGCAGAAGTGTAGTTATGCGCCCCTTATTACCTATTATTATATGCAGGGCATTTAAATAGAGGGAGTAATAGCGAGCAGTTTCACAGTAGGAAACATGTAAGGCCGGTCTCCCTGGCCGAGGAGTTAGCAGCTTTCTCCGTAACCCCGAATACTCTCGTGGTTGACGTGAGAGCACGAGAATTGGAAGCTATTCAAGTCGCGCCAGTGTCTTGTGGAGCCGTTCGCTCAGAAAGTCATGGCATGCTGATGAGCGTAATCTAGCCTAGGAATCAACATACAGCTGAAAGATGCTGATGTTGACCGCAATATCCTGAAACAGGATGGAAACGCGGGGGGGGGGGGGGGGGGGGGGGAGGGGGGAGACATGTAAGCTTTAAAATGCAATGATTACAAGTACAGAAAGGGGTACAGTTCTTTACTTCAAGAATTTATTACATATAATCGAGTAGACGTTGCGGCAACAAAGCATTTTCTAAATATTAAACACTGCCGCGTTTACTTTTTTTTTTTCTTTTCTTTTTTGTTTTGTGTTTGCGTATTCTGATACCTATTATATATTAACGAAACAACCCAGCTAAGACTTATGTTACAGCGCATACACATGGGCAGTAGGAACGTGACCACTAGCACTGATGAGAGAAGCGCTCTGGCAATCAGTGCAACGCGGAAACAATCTTCAGCTCTACATTCCAACAACGGCCGAGAGAGACTGCTCACTTAGCGTGTATGTCTCGAGTCCATTGCAGACGAGGATAGTTAATCAATCGATAATTCAATACACCACCATCATTATCATCATCATTATCATCATCAAAAACATCATCATCACCATCAACATTATCATCAGTATCAACATCATCATCAACATCATCAATATCATCCATCATCATCATCACCGTCATCATCATGATCATCATCATCAACTTCATCATCAATATCAACATCATCATCAAGATTATCATCAGCATCAGCATCATCATCAACATCATCAACATCAACATCATCATCATCAATATCAACATGATCATTACATCATCCACATCATCACCACCATTATCATCATCAACACCATCATCATCACCATCATCAACATCATGATGAAACAACAATGTTAAATAATAGTCTCTTCCTCTACTCTGTATTTCCAATAGCCAAATCTCTCAGCCAACTCACATCAGACCCTCATCTCTTCTATCATCATTCTAGCCGCTCCCTCCGTGTCCTCCCAATATTATTCATCTCTGTCCTCTAATTCTCTTCTCCGTGTGTTTTAGGTCACATTCTACTTCGCTTGTCCTATCAGTTTCTGAGAAATGACATTCTAATTATACGAAGAGATTTTCACAACGAATGTCTTTTCCTAGCTCCAGTATCCTTTCTTCACTTCTCCACTCCCTATAACAGTTCACATATAGCAACCCTCCATATTTATTTCCAATAACACAGACAAAGCAACCATGTACCTAATAAATCCTGTATATTTCAAATCTAATTCACACTATTCATCGATTTCAAAGAGAGCTCTTGCCAACAAGAAGACAGAAATAATCTACTAAATCGTGAATGAGCCATTATTCTCGTTGTTTTAAACAAAACAGAATGACAATTTGATTAATTTTTTTTTCTTCCTGATCTCTTCAGCAGAAATATATTCTAGAGCTGAGAAAGATGGGCTGCTATTTGTGTGTGTTTCTGCATTATACCTCACTGACAGTTTGTTTGTTTGTTTGTAGAAAACAATAAGTGTATATTATAAAGGCCCATATTTACAATCATAGTTAACATTTATCGTTTATATAAAGCTTGTTTATACATTTATCGATTATATTATGTTTGCTTAAAAGCTCATGGGGTATATTTATTCCTCTTATCATTTAATGACTGTATTCTTATTGGTTCCTCTTTCTAGTGGATACATTCATACCTAGCTATGCACGTCACGGGTCAGTATGCCTGACTTTAGCATGCGTTTGTTTCAGGTCTGCTTCCACTAGATAGATCCAAGATTACAGGCTTTATCTATCCGTTGATAGGTTTTCTCTGTTAACAGTTTTTCCGGGGTTCGGACTTATGACTTTACTCTTTGCGATTTCTAACTTCCGTGGGATTTATAACGTGCCCAACTTGTTCACAATATAAAATACCATGAAGTAATAGCGGCTTTACAGAGCACAATACGGAAAACATAGAGCAAAATCGTTTTCTCTATTCTACATGTGTTGGGCCTTCCTGTAGCTAATATTCAGCTGTCAATTTATCAGTTCATCGGCTACATTCATCTGTATCTCTTATCTTTAGTTCACTGAACAGTTTCTGTCTTTTGTGTACTGTTTTGAATCTGAAGATTGCTGCTTGCTGAATAGATCGATTAATTGGTATAATATTCTCTGATAGCTTGAGACAACAAAAGTATGTATTAGCGAATGAGGCGATGGGTTTGAACTGGCCACACCAAATTACATCATAATCATCTTTTCTGAAGAAAGAGGTATTTTGTAATGTTTGATCAGCAGGGACTGTGATTTTTCTTCTATGTCTAATTCGTGGGCGGCCTCGGCGGTGAAGAGGTTACGAAACATAGCTGCACGATTTGGAAGCAGGCCGCCTTGTGTAGCTTTCTATACCATGTATTCGTGTCCGTCGCTCAGAAAGCATTGACAAATTACTGACCGTAAACTTGCACAGAAATCACAATCGGCCAAAAGATGCTGGAGTTGACTGCTACGTCCTGTAAAAGATATGCAACAAAAACTAAGTCGTGCCCATTATCATGGACAAGGAGAAATGTATGACCTAGCGTAAGGTAGCAGCACACTGGCAGGTCCAAAACACACACTAGCCAGCCTGGCTAACGACGGAAGGTCCCATCGTGGTATCCAATGGCTTGAAGCTTTTCGAGGACTACATAACTTCGCCCTCTGTGAAACTGCGACGGGGTCACTTTTCGTGTTGAATACTCACTAGTAGAAGGCAACACTCACACTCTGTACGTGACGCTTGGTGATTTTCCGAATGAGTTGGCTTCTGTTTGCCAGAATAGATCCGTATCATAACCAGACTCTGATTCCTTATTTCATCAGTAGTGAACAACTCAGTAAGATAGAGATTGCAACAACCACAACAACAATAGCAATACCATTCACATCATCATCTTCTTCACAAGACGAGTGTCAATCATCTAACAAAATGAAACCATCCTGATAAATTTGAGAATTGTGGAATTATCTCCATTTCTTTGTGCAATTTTCGTCAAATGAAAAGATAACTACGCTAATGTGATTACTTCCTCTTTCGCAAGTTGGGATAATTGTTTTATAATCCTTGTATGTTTTTTGTTTTTTTTTTGCCCTCCTGCCTTCCTCCAGGGCAGCCCAGTATGTCTATTTTCGGTTATTCATGTTGGTGTTCTTCATTTCAGTAATTATTTTCCTGACCCCATGGATACGTTCTCTGATTGCCAATAATTGTCAACGGCTAGGAATGTTTATTGTTAATGCCGGCCTAGATACAGATAATAACGCATGAACGGGGAATAAGAACAAAATGAGAATGATTGCTTTGTCTAATACTGTATTAATGCACATTAATTATCCTTCTTCATTATCACGTGTTTTGCCCATAAAAAGTATGCGATCATTGTTCGCCGTCTAACACAATCACCAGAGTCTCGGCGTTGTGTACTGTAGAATCATAATGTACAAGGACGCATGACGATGATTTTTCCTTGCCTTTCACCAGCCTCTCTATGCTTTAACTCCGGTAGTCTTTGTCTACACAAACGACACATACAAGGCACCACGCGAAGGTGTTATGACACTACTTACCGCTGATGGTCATTTAATAGTTTTTTTCAGGAATGTTACAGAGTTAGCTTGACCACACAACAAACTCGTCTTATTTCAATGTTCACATGTGCTTATCCACGGCCGCTTATTAGAGCTTCACAGATAATCTTTCTATCTAGAAGACATCTCACTATCTACTTTCCAGTGGACGTGCCTAGTAGAAAAACAGGCCCACGAGCCATTAATCGCGCCATGAATCCAAAGTTTAAAAAAGAGAAGCTTCCCCTTTATTTCCGGAAGCCAGCAGGATTTTATGCGATTGATTTTGCAGCTTATAAAAAGGAAGACAACCTCTGGGACAAATCCTCGATATCGGAGTTATCTAGATGTTTGGTAGACGAAGCTTAAACACACTGATGCCAGAAGGTCATCATACATCAACATCCACTGGCCATTGGCTTGCCAAGTGCAAACTTTTCCACATAACAGTCTATCGAATTCCCTCGTTATTCTCATACACCAGGAGACATGTCTCTGTTTCTGTTGTGCGTTATGTTATATTATTGTAGCCGAGGGGGAAGGGGAAAGGACAAGGGAAGTCTAGTTTCCTTTGCTACGGTGCTAAGAGGTAGAGAGTAACTCTGACTTTGTTTGGGCCAAAGAAGAAAAGGAGAGAGAGATAACCTCACACCTCCCCAACTAACAAAAAAGAGATAGTAATAAGATAAGAAACTTCGAGAATCTTGAACAGGGGTCTCAGCTATTACTGATATTCAATCGGGAACTGTCATGTTGAAACCCAGATAGTGAATTAAAATGTTAGATTGTGGGAGAAATAGTAGTTGTAAAAGCTAAAAGAGACTAAACAAACAAATCAATAACAAATAAACAAGCTCTTTATTTATTACTTCTAACTGAATACGTTGGATAACACATTGAAGTGCAATAACAGATACAACGGACAACTGTATATATCATACAACAACATTGGGTAACTCCAAACCAATCAACACATCTTAAAACAACAGGGTACACTAAGCACCGAAACACAGCTTTTCCAAACAATAGCTGATTAGAATGACACAATAAAGAACTTTGACACAGACAACAATAAAGCACTACAAAAACGTAAGATACAATTATGCAACCATAAGTTTCTTAATGTTGCTGCCTCAACATGAGCCCAGTAATGCTTACACTAGTTAGCCACTCGGTTTCACAAAGACACCAGTTGACCACAGATCAATTCAAGGAATTGTTCCCATAAATGACCAAGCCGAAACAGGGTACACTGCCCACATCTTTCATCTTCGCGAACCGGGCTGGCTGACTAATAAAACACATAATGGCCTCAGCTCTTTGTCCAGCTCTGATTTTACAGATGTCCAGATTTTTCATTAAAACGGGCCAAACCAAGGCGAGCCGATTTGGCACTGTTACATTATGCTATGTCAAACGAAGGAGTGCAACTTGGTTATTTCCATTCGAGCTTTGTCTTCCATTGCAGCAACCATCCCAGCTCACTGCTCGCATGAGGAGTTAGTTATGGTATCTCTTCTCTTTCCTACGAAAGCCATTGACGCGTCTAACCAGGCTTCATTACCCACAGCCCCCCCCCCCCCCCTCCTATAAGTTCATGTAATCGGGAGAGCGTCGAAGACTCGTCAATATCCGCCAACTGGGTCCTTACTGCATGTACTATATCGGCCCTGCCCATGCTTCTTCCCGTGTGCGCATTATTTGCTAGCTTGTCCGCGCGCTCATTACTATTAACTCCGGCATGTCCCGGTGCGCACACCTATCACACCTTTACTCCATCTACGAGCTGCTATTCCCTTTTTCGCTTCCCCGGTACTCCACGCTCCATATTCTCCATTCCAGACATTAATGTTTCTTTACTGTCCGTAATATTTCATTGTCCTCAATGCTATTTGTGTTAACAACCAATCTGCTTTAGTATTGATTTCGTGTTGGGTAGATGTGTTTGTTCCCATTTCCATCCAATGAAATTTTTCACATTTAATTTTTAAAAAGATCAGAAAATTACGTGGATCACATGATCTTCGTCAGCATCATGTGCCCTGCTAACTGGTGTTGTCGCTCATGTATCTCCATAGATGTCGGTCTTTGATGTTCTGAATCAACGGTGCTGCAGATATTCCTCCATGCCACCGTGTCAGTCCACCCAGTCTTTTTCAGCCTCGTCTATCCACTATGATGATTACCTTCATCATGTCCGTGCCGATAAGCGTGGGCAGACATCTCACTCGATCATCAGAGTCGTGGATCAGCTCAGTGTTCTTATTTTGACCATGCCACGTCTCCAAGCCATCCAGGTATTTATTTATCTGCCTTTCCCTTGTTCTCTTTCCATTGATCTTGCCAGTTGTCATCAAGTTCTCCAATTTATTTCTTCTCATAACGTGACTTAAAATGTTGACTCTCTACGTCTTATTTCTCTAATCTGTTTACGATTATTTTAAAATGTTAAATCCCTCTATAGCAAGACAGATAGGAAACATTGAACAAAGACTGTTGCCGAACACGAGACAGTGTCTTAACTTGCTCTGTGCCAGTGTATATCTCATCGCGTACATTACTCACCCAGTGTGTCGTATGCATTAATAAACAAATCTTAAAGTTCTGTGTTGCCATGTAGGGTCGGATGCAAGAGTCAAGGATTTATAATAAGATACGAAAATTATGGCAGGCGGAACAAAGAGAGTCAACTGAGTAGCGGATGAATACACAGGTTGCTACATGACGTCAACAACCTATATTTGTTTATAGGCTACACGGCACTCATTGTGAGATGTGATCAGCAACATACCGGTCGCCTTCAATTCCTACAACACTTCCGGGTACCCAGTTTAGGCTGCGTCGACCTGTGAGCCCAGGACAGCTTTAACATTCCGCCGTTTGTATCCTTGCCGAATGAACAATGCTGCTGACAATATATAACTGACAGTTGACAAGAGGTTCGAGGCATAAATAAGTCACGTTACAGACATCAGTAAAGAAAAGATGCATTCACTGTAAGTAAAGAAAGGACCCTGTTTTTTTGTTTTTTTTTTTTTTTGGGGGGGGGGGGGGGGGGATTCTTTTTTTTATACAACAAGCCTTGGGTTATGTTGGACATATGGTGCTAGCCTATATTTGTATAGACCAATCAATACTCGGTGCGTCATGTGGTCAGCATCACGACTGTCACTTTTTACTTACCTTTAAGAATTGCCTGATACGCATTTTAGGTTGAGACGACTTAGGGGACTACGTCTGTTTTTAATCGGCTTCGAATCCATGGTCACCTGCCAAGCAAGCAAGTGGGTTAGCCATTGCCAGGCAGGAACATCGTCACTTTCTGACTGACAGCTGATTTTACTCGTAGCACTCGTATTTTTACACGTTTTACTCGCAAATCGGATGAATTGAACAACGGAGAGGGTGAGAGAGAGAGAGAGAGAGAGAGAGAGAGAGAGAGAGAGAGAGAGAGAGAGAGAGAGAGAGAGAGAGAGAGAGAGAGAGATGATAAAGAAAAAAAGAGACAGAGACTTGGATTATGAACTTAATTCGTTCCAGAACTCGGTTCGTAACCCGAAGCGTTCGAAACCCGAAACATTGAAATTAATTAAATAGAGACAAAATAGAGACAATACATAGTGCACTACTGATAAGCTCAAACGAGAGCGAAACTCGAGTCTAGTGCTTCCGCATTGACGTGGATAGGCCTTAGATTCGTACCAGAATACGATCAGCGTTGCCAGTAGTGGGTTGTGCACAAAAGGAGATGACAGATTATTTTTTTAAGTAACGTAGTTTTATACTTATAGTATCACGATACATTTATGTACATTATATTGAAGTTTTTATTGATCGTTTTGTAAACTGAAATACAATATGTATGTATCATTCACGTTTAAAGGATTTTATTTTCATTTTCGTCCCAAGCCCGCGGTGAAATAACGTTACTGTACATATGTATTAAGATATTTCTGTTATCCGTCTATTCGGTTATTCGTCACAGCCCTGGTCCGGACGGTGACGGTTAATAGAAGGTTTACGATATATATATATATATATACTAGCTGACCCGGCCCGGCTTCGCCCAGTCCTTGGTGGGGAGCATCTCATTTAATTCATATAAGTAGTCATATAAGTTCCCGTTCCCGTTACCGACTGTCTGTCTGTCTGTCTGTCTGTCTGTCTGTCTGTCTGAACCGGCCCGGCATCGCCCAGTCCTTGGTGGGGAGCATCTCATTTAATTCATATAAGTAGTCATATAAGTTCCCGTTCCCGTTACCGACTGTCTGTCTGTTTGTCTGTCTGTCTGTCTGACCCGGCCCAGCCCATGGTGGAGAGCATTTCATTTAAATCATATAAGTAGTCATATAAGATCCCGTTCCGGACTATCTGTCTGTCTGCCTGTCTTGTGTAAATGGAGGAGGGAGGAGGAAGAGGGAGGTGGAGGAGAAAAGAGGAGGGAAGAGGAGGGAGGAGGAGACATGAGACAGGAGGAATAGGGAGGAATAGGAGGGAGTAGGAGGGATTAGGAAGAGGAGGGAGGAGTAGGGTGGAGGAGGAGGGAGGAGGAAGAGGGAGAAGGAGGGAGGAGGAGAACGCAGGAGGAGGAGGGAGGAGGAGGAGGAGAGGGAGGAGGAGGGAGAGGGAGGAGGAGGGAGGAGGAGGAGAGAGTAGGAGGAGGGAGGAGGCGGAGGGAGCAGGAAGAGGGAGGAAGAGGGAGGAGGAAGAGGGAGAAGGAGGAGGGAGGAGAAGGAGGAGGGAGGAGGAAGAGGGAGGAGGAGGAGGAGGAGGAGAGGGAGGAGGAGGGAAAGGGAGGAGGAGGGAGGAGGAGGAGAGAGTGGGAGGAGGGAGGAGGCGGAGGGAAAAGGAAGAGGGAGGAAGAGGGAGGAGGAAGAGGGAGAAGGAGGAGGGAAGAGGATGAGGGGGAGGAGGAGGAAGGAGGAGGAGGAGGAATGTGAAGGGAGGAGGAGGGAGGAGGAGGAAGGAGGAGGAGAGAGGAGGAGGAGGAGAGAGGAGGAGGAGGGAGGAGGAGGGATGAGGAGGAGGGAGGAGGAGGAGGAATGTGAAGGGAGGAGGAGGGAGGAGGTAGAGGGAGGAGGAGGGAGGAGGAGAATGGAGGAGGAGGGATGAGGAGGAGAGGGAGGATGAGGAAGGAGGAGGGGGAGGAGGAGGGAGGAAGAAGGAGGAGGAGGGATGAGGGGGAGGAAGAGAAGGGAGGAGAAGGGAGGAGGAGGGCGAAGGAGGAAGGAAGAGGAGGGCGAGGAGGTAGGAGGAGGGAGGAGGAGAAGGAAGAGGGAGGAGGAAGAGAGTGGAAGAGGGAGGAGGAGGGAGGAAGAGATAGGCGGAGAGAGGAGGAGGAGGGAGGAATAGGAGGGAGGAGGAGGGAGGAGGAGGAGGAAGAGGGATGAGGAGGGAGGAGGGTGAAGGAGGAGGAGGGAGGAGGGTGAAGGAGGAGGAGGAAGAGGGAGGAGGGAGGAGGAGGGAGAAGGAGGAGGAGGGAGGAGGAGAACGCAGGTGGGGGAGGAGGAGGGAGGGAGAGGGAGGAGGTGGAGGGAGAAGGAGGAGGGAGAAGGAGGAGGGGGAGGAGGAGGAGGAATGATGAGGAGGGAGGAGGAGGAAGAGGGATGTGGAGGAAGGAGGAGGAGGGAGGAGGTATAGGGAGGAAAAGCGAGGAGGGAGGAGGAGGAGGGAGGAGGAGAAGGGAGTAGGAGGGATGAGGAGAAGGGATGAGGAGAGGGAGGAGGAGGGAGAAGGGGGGGAGAAGGAGGAGGGAGGGGGAGGAGGTAGAGGGAGGAGATAGAGGGAGGAGGAAGAGGAGGAGGGTGGAGGTAGAGGGAGGAGGAGGCGGGGGGAGTAGGAGGGAGGAGGATGGAGGAGGAGGGGAGAGGAAGAGGGAGGAGGAGGGAGGAGGGAGAGGGAGGAGGTAGAGGGAGGAGGAAGAGGAGGAGGGTGGAGGGAGGAGGTAGAGGGAGGAGGAGGGGAGGAGGTAGAGGCAGGAGGAGAAGAGAGGAGGAGGGAGTTTGCCATTCCGAATTCATACTCGTCTAGGTTCTGTGATTTCGGTCCTTCCATTGATCGTTCTTCCCTTCTACACGACTGTAGATAACTTCCTTACACATAAAAAGATTAATTGTTATTGATATTGCCGTGGCATGGAGGCATATATATATATGAGCAGCAGAGTTGAACGCCTACGCCAGCCGGCACGGCACTTGATGATGATGATGATTGCCGTGTGACGATTCTGTGTAGTCACGTCATTTTCTTCCCTTTCCCTAGCGTTTTGGTTCGGGGATTCTTTCATCATCATCATCATATATTTACGTACGTATTTTGGGAATGGGAGGAGGGAGGAGGAGGAAGAAGAAAAAAAAATACGACAGTGGGCTGCACTGGAATGAAAGGAAGGCGTGTAGAAAATTTCATCTCAATCGGATGGGCCGTTCGCGAGCGCATATAGGACATACGGACAGACAGACATACAGACGGAGATCGCAATTTATATATAAGATATATATATATATATATATATATATATATATATATATATATATATATATATATATATATATATATATATATATATAGAGAGAGAGAGAGAGAGAGAGAGAGAGAGAGAGAGAGAGAGAGAGAGAGAGAGAGATGGATTGTGAAACGTGTTCATCTGCCCACTAAGTCACAGCTCCGGTTCAATCCACTATTACAGCTATCTACAGGGGCTTTTCCAAAATCAACAGCCAATTGGATGGTAAAAATGAATCGGTTGCCATAGCGACAACGATCATTTCTTGCATCATTCAGTAGTCTTTTAGATCACTACACATCAACCTATATTTGCATTTGTTCAGTGGTTCACGAATCGCATTTACAGCCATACAGCCACGGGGACCTTGTACAATCTTCTACTTCTTCTGTGTTCATCTTCAGGGGTCAATATGAATAAATGAACAGAAAGCCGCAGTCAACTTGAGCTTGTTGACATCCCCATATATTTTGTATTCAAATGGAGAGGGGATGCACCAACAAACGTTTCTCTGGTCCACATATCTTGGACATTCCTGCAGCAAATATTTAGCTGTAATTTTGCCAGTTCTACAGTTAATTCAACAGTATCTCGTATCTTTAATTTAATAAACATGTGTTATTCCAGTCTGGTTTTGCTTACCCGTGGTCTGAAAATTGTAATGTGTTCTTTTCGGTTGAGATGTCTGTCTGGTGACTTGTAAATTAAGAAGTGCGCTGTACGCAAACCTACAAATAATTTCAGCGTAGCAAAGAGAAATACATTTCTACAACTTTCACGGTGATATAATCGTGTCTAAGCTGGAATATTCCTTATTCCGGAGTCTGTCGATAGGTCCTTTTAAATTACTTTACATCTGTCTAGTGGTCTGTTTTCGTGGCAGAGAGACGATCCAAATTCGAATGTAATCGTAAGATGATCCGCTGTCTCTTGTACATCTCATCTGTCGTGCTGGAAGCCAGCTAAATTTCTTAGTGACACTTTTCGACCGACCTCGGAGCACTTGAGACCCAGACTTGAGACTGGACATTTATGTCGTTTTCTATATTTGCTGAGATAGATTAAGAGCATAGGGGGACATTGACGCTTCGTATGTCGCGTACCACATAACGTGGCTTCAAAATTTCCCCTAGTTTATCATACTCCTGTCAAGGGTGTCTCATTAGTTGAGACTCAATATGCTGAGAATAACTAATAAATATAAGGCTAGGATTATCGACACCTGGACTCGTTGCCTGCTAACTGAGGGAAAGATTGGCCACATCCTCCTTGCATTCAGACCTACACAATTTTATGGCCCTGTCATATCACAGACCTACAGCAGGAAACTGCTTCGAAATATAATATTTTACGGCTGTATTCTATTTCAACATTCTACACGCCACTTCTAATGCGAATTAGAGTTAAAAGTTCGTTGTATGTCCTTTACAGGACGTCTAAATCAATCCAGGAATTCATTGGCTGTTTGGATTTTCTAGGCAATTTTATGTTTAGTAGGTTGCCATTAAACTACCTATTTTTCTACAGATACCAATAAATTCATCTTTTGTAGTTTGATGGCGAAACACTACTGCCAACGCTTATCGGTACGCACATGATAATGATGAGGTTGTCATTGCTGTCTGAACGGCCGACCCCTGTACGATTCTGAAAATTAACGCTAAGCGTTGGGTCAGACTTAAAAACTGGTATGTGGGTATTGTGAAACCACGTTCACTACCCCTAAACTACAAACACCGACAAGAGAGAGAGAGAGAGAGAGAGAGAGAGAGAGAGAGAGAGAGAGAGAGAGAGAGAGAGAGAGAGAGAGAGAGAGACAGAGACAGAGAGAGAGAGAGAGAGAGAGAGAGAGAGAGAGAGAGAGAGAGAGAGTGTGTGTGTGTGTGTGTGCGTGCGTGCGTGCGTGCGTGCGCCGAAATGTTATAAAGAAGCCTTAAGAAGTGCATGCAGACAAAGCATAATTGGCTTCTGAAAATTAGGTTGAGAATACCTTAATCTGACAATAGCTAACAAAGTGTTGCTGGAAAGGGCTAATGAAAGCAGAAAAGTATATACAAATACGAAGGAGCTTCAAATGAGTGTGGTAGAAATAACAATAACCATGCTATTGTTTTGTAATCTGTCAATATTTTTGGTAAGGACGCCAAGAGTTTAAGCACGTGATATAACGGTGTGGACGAACACGGTGACGTCATAAGGACAGTTTAAAGATGGCCTCCCCACTTTTGACATGCACCAAGGAGGAGCAGGATTCTGTTAACCGTTTTATCTTCAGTAAAGGGGTGCATAAATACCTTTGAATATTAATGTTATAAACGAGTTCTAAGAATATCTTGGGTAAAGAAAAGAACAAATGCATCCATACTTCAAGAGCTGAATTTTGAAGAAGGTTGGCTATTAAAGACGATAAAACGAAGAAAATTGAAATATTTTGGTCACTTGAAACGTCACGAAAGTTTGGAGAGAACAATAATGGAGGGGTATATGCCTGGGAAGAGAAGAAGAGGAAGGCCAAAGAGAAGATGGGTGCATGATGTGGCGGATGATCTCCAGACGGGTGTATCCGACGCGGGACATCTTGCTTATGATCGAGAGGTATTCCGGAAGGTTGTCATGGGAGCGAGGTTCTGCAAAGAACATGCTACTGAATGAATGAATGAATGAAAGGGGTAAAACCTATAGAAATTCATCGGCGAATGAAGGTCTAGTATGGTGATGCATGCCTGTCAGTCCAGCAAGTGTATGAGTTGAGTAGTTCGATACGCAATCAAATCCAAACAACGTGGACTTCTGAGTAAAGGTGTTCTTTTACAACATTACAATTCTCGACCACACACTGCCTATGCAACAGTGTAACCATCGAAGACCTCCACTTTCAGTGTGTGCTACATTCCCCCGTACTCGCCAGACATAGCCCCAAGTTATTTCCACCTATTTTGGACAACCCAAAGAGTCATTGGACAATGAACGTTTTCATTTGAATCCTCCTCGTATAAGAAGGAAAGAAAAAGTGTTCTTCTGTCAAGTAACGGGAAGAGAGACCCTGGAAAACATCGGGACGGCAGGGGAGATCGGTGGAAGAAGAGGTTGGGGAAGTCCGACAGAAATGTTGCTTGATGAACTGCGAATGTGGCAGCAAATGATTGCATCAATAGAATTTAATCAGAATACCAGGGCCCGAGATCTGGGGAGATGCATGAAAGCCTACGCCAGCTGACAGAGCACATGATAACGATGACTTTTAACTACCTGTGCGTTGACATGTGGTGGAGTTTTCAGCTATTATTTGATTTGCAGCATAAACCTCAATCGACTATTACAAGTCGTGATCCACAGTTGCCTCCTAATAATCAGCTTGTAAACCAGAGAGGTTTGTATTAAGAGTTAACACATATAGAACATGCGAATTTTCTTGTGTCTGGGTTGGGGTTTCCCTCCAACTCCCCCCATTTATCTAACCATATATCCGTCTCTCTGTATGTTTATCTGTCTATTTGTCTGTCTGTTTGTCTGTCTCTCTCAACCTGTATTTCTCTATCTCTCTTTTTCTCTCCTCTCTCATACTCTCTCTTTCTCTCTCTCTCTCTCTCCTCTCTCCTCTCTCTCTCTCTCTCTCTCTCTCTCTCTCTCTCTCTCTCTCTCTCTCTTCATTTGAGTTTCCATTTACTGCTACAGCTCAAGAGAACAACGTACTGCAATCAAACTATCGGACGCAGATCTTTATTAAAGAATTTGCAGTAAGGAAGTGTGGAGCGGTAGTGTACAAGAGGAAACAAGACAACTTTAGGTAGACAACATCAAGAAAAGAAAAACGAGTCACCTTTTTTGAGTGAACCTTGAGGACTCGAGGACTCAAAATACTCAGGTTCATTGCAGCCCAATGTCTTTGAGAACATAATGCGAGATTGTGTTAAAGAAAACAGTTTGTCGTTTCCAAACAGTTTCTATTCATAACTAATGTGACGTATTAATCTCGAAGTTGGCGAGTTGGCCGATTCACTACGTCCGCTCTAAAGTAATTCTTCATTTTTTTAAACCCATATTGTGAACTCAGTGTCACGTGTATTTACCTGCACGTGTTAATAATATTATTACAATGTTCTGCCGCTATGAAATTCATGCCTCCCGCTAGATTGCCTAATAATTAGCTGAATAATAATATTCCTTGCAACTCCCTATACTGATTTGCGGTATGGAAATAACTGATGTGCAATGAGTCAGAAAATAAGATCACGTGATACGCACGGCAGTCCCCAGAGAATTTGCTTACGTGACTGGATATGCGCAGACGTCACTTGTATATTAAACTCTGCCCGTGAGTGTCGTCCCCAGAGGTGTCCCGGGGAATATTACAAGTATTAGAAATCATCTTCATCGTCATCATCAACATGTGCCCTGTCGACTGGTGTAGGCGTTTACGTACCTCCACAGGTCGCAATCGTTCGTGTTCATCAATTATACATAGTCAGTTGCATATCCTTTACAGGATGTTGCAGTCAACACCAGCATTTTTTATTGTTGTGATGTCTTGGCAAGTTTACGTTCAGTAGCTTGCCATTGCTTTCTGAACGACCTGCACAAATACCGTTTCGTAAAAAACCAACACAGCGCGGTCTGCTATCAAATCGCGCACAGTTATGTTTCGAATAACGGGTATGCGGGATCACGAACCACGTCCGTAACCTCTACGCCACGGTCAGTTATAAATAGCGTCACAAAAACCCCCACCGAAGGCTGGTATGCTGATGTATTCCCTATACTTTGTACAATTTTTTGGAGTTTTACACGTGGGGATACGTCGGAGGTTAAAGAGGAAATAGTAGCCCTGGCTACAAACTGAAGAAACGGGGGATGCCAAATCTCAGTTGGGTTGATACAAGTACATAGAGGCATACTTGGAAATGAGAAGTCGGACAGTGCCGCAGAAACAACACGAAACAAACTTCAGAACTAAAATAAACACAGGTGTGGGCAAACGGAGGGTAGCATTAACAACCACGGGTGCAAAATACTGAGAAAACAATTGGGAGAAACCACTAATGGTAGACTCGGGTTTAAATTTCGCGGAGAAACAAATACAAAAAGGCAAGCACAGGACACATGGCAATACCAATAAACAGAACTAATGAATATCATAATCCGAGTGGAGGATGTTGATGCGTCTACGGAGGTTTTCTGTGAGCAGTGGGTATCTATGCGCGTCCTTCCTCTTGTCGACCGTCCTTAATATACTGTGTTCCTTCTGTTTGTCCATCTGCTTGGTTATATTGTGTTTCTTCCCATTGTCGACCTTCCTAATTATATTGTTTTAATTCCTTTTTGTCGGCCTTCCTAGTTATATTTGCATTCCTCTTTTGTCGACCCTCCTATTTATATCGTGGGTTAATTCCTTTTCAGCATCGGCTCAAAGCCAGTCACCCCAATTTTCGAAACCAACAGTAGAATGGAATGGAATGGCCAGGAGGCTTCGACCAACCCACTCGCCGAAATTCTCTGTGATTTTGACGTTGATGTTCTTTGCTTAATTGATTCTCCCCATGTGCTTTATTATTAATATCCTACAGTCTAGGGTAACCACGGTAGCGTAGTGGCTAATACACTTGCCTACGTCGCTCCATGGTCAAATTCCTTTCGAGGCAGTGATTCCAGGTCGACACAGTCTAAACTAGGTACCAAGAAATTTCTTCGGAAGTAACGACGGCCGCTGTAATTATGACCACATCACCCGATCAGTCTAAATATAGACCTAGCACCATAAGCCCATTACCCGCCGTGACTAGAAAAGGGGTTCTCTACCTTTGCATGCAAATAGCAAGAGTGGCATTTCCAACCCAGATTACCAAGGTTCGAAAGATTCCTATTTGCTGCCTGATCTAACTTGTCCCCTCAATTATTTTTCGCCAAGAAGAAATATTAAAAGCAAATGTCTTTTCACACTAACATTAACATGGCTGATTAGCCCAGGTCTTGTTCTGTTGATTAAAAAAATCGACTTCAGCGCGTTCGTCCGGCATTACTGTCATCTGAAATTTTGCAAGCCATGTCTTCGAGGATACCCCACCTCCCCCGAACTTCTGCATTATCCTCATCCCATTTTTTTCTTTAATAATCTAATTATACATGCCACCTCCTTGTTCTCACGAATGTGCTCTTTTTTCGCCAGATTTTGGAAGGAATTTTTGCAGTGTCATTATTGATGAGGAATTTTGCTTCAGGGCTTCTTGTGGAGTTTTTCCTAAACTGTGACATTATCTTTTTGGGGTATATTGCAGTTGTTTGTATGATTTCGTATTGATCTAGTGAACATTATATATATATATATATATATATATATATATATATATATATATATATATGTGTGAGTATATATATGTGTGTGTGGGGGGGGGGGGAGGGGTATTTGAAAATGTAAAGGAAAACATACAATGCACCTTGTAAACACATACTGTTTTGTATGGAATAAAGATTTTTTTTTAAATAAAATACCGAATGTATTTACAAATACTGCACGTATCCCAAGTCTTGTCTAAGCCCACATTCCCAGTTCCCATCCCCTTCATATTTCCGTCCTATTTATACCAATGAAAACCATGAGGGTGTTTCTGGGATGTCTGAGAAAGTAAAATTGCCCTCTGTGATGTCGACCACTTCGCCCATCGAGCACCGATTGGTCTATAACAAAATGCGTCTGGTATCTTATGTCCAATGTGCCGTAAAGAGTGTAAAATGCCCCTCTACTGTTTTCTCGTCTGGTTTTGAGTGGAAGATAATGGAAAACTTCCATCTACCACATCCACAACATCAACATGATTATAATTTGCTGAATCCCAGTTGGGTGGCAGTTACAGCAGGAACACGAGGTGGTTATGTAAAGTGTCAGGGCCATCACATGCTCACGGTCTGTGTTCACGGAGGAATAGTTGTTCTCCTCCCGTAGCGAAGGTCGAGAGCTTGTATGGAGCCCTATAGTTTTCATAAATGTCTCTAATATTGTACATATTATTTACTGCCCATGTGACCATGCCAGGCCCGGATATCAGATGGTCAAACATAGACTTCCTCTGTCGTGACGTCCAGTTCAAAGAAACAATAAACAATATTTAACTGATTTCAAGATCTTGTTCGTCACCACTTCATCATGTGATCTCGTATTGTTTCTGTAGTACCTCGCGGTGTCGTGCTGACGCATATACAGCAGGAGAGTGCCCGTTTATGGGCTTCGTACATCTAGATTCCCATGGACTCTGTTATTACCTCTGTCCATCATTTACATGGCCGGCTTCTTCTTCTGGTTCCATTTGGTCTGTACAACATTGCTTGCTGTTCGTCACACGGCGCAAAAACATGATAAGCGACTTATTGTCCCTTGGCCATATTTTGGAACATCCTTGAAATGATGATGAATCCTACATCTGACTTCAACTTTTACAACTGTATAGTCATGATTCGTGTTTCTAATCCTTTTATCCAGACGTTTTTTCCTTTGATTTTCCGAAGTTTTCATAAGTTATAACGGATGCCACGTCCAAGATGCCGCATACGGGCTTCAGATCGAGCAACTAATTATTTTATGCCTTTCTATCCTGAATTTGTTTTCTCTTGCTAGTTCGTCAGATTTGAAACTTTAGGACTCAATCCTTTATAACAAAACAACGGTAAATCAGAACGAACGAGCATATTTTAGAAGCTTATAGTCTCCTGCATGCATTGTTAAGAACAACAATCCTATATTGTTATGGATAATCAAAGAAATGGCAATATCAAAATTATGATGTATGATAAACGCCTAGATAGGATCGGATGATAATGGTTATGGAAAGATCATGGGGACACGCGGGCACTGGGGTAATGAATAAAAACGGAGAATGCGTTACCAATATATGCGCAGTGCAAAAGTATATCAAAGGAGGAAATTGTTCCTACATAAAGGAATATATAAAGCATCGTGGCTATCAGCAGACCGTAAATTGGAATATCGAATTAATCATAAATGTATTATCCCGCAATAAGGTTCTGCAATATATTAAACCGAAATGTGATTATCTCCACACCACACATAGTTTTTGTTTTCTGAGTTGCAGATGTAGATTCCAATCACCTTTACTGGTGAGTATAATTCAGCTGAGAGTCGGGACATACATAACATTTTAAAAATATGGAAATCAATATAAAACATATCTCAGAAAGCAAGCAGCTAAGGAACAATTTATTATTACACTTAATAACAGTTTGTGCAACACTTAGTAGATAAAGTGTGTACAGAAGACTGGCGATAGAAAGTTAAAGACATTTTAAACTAATCATGTATACAAGTCATTGGAAAAGAGAACGAAGGCTTAGAGGACGGATAACACCCGAAATCCTACCAAATTTAATGAAGGAAAACATTTTACAAAGCAGAACTAAACAATAGACAAATCAGAGCTACAAGAGTACTTAAAACAGAGGCTTTGAAAAATGCACAAAAGCTAATAAATTAGTTAGGAAGCGGATAATTGAGAATAAAAGACACTATTTAGATGGCATAGAAAGCGAGCTTAGTGGCGCATCAAGGGAAACACCAGATACCTTCACCACAACACCACACGGAAAATAAAATCAATAAGGCGGACCGATCATAAATAGTAATGGGACAGTTCTCAACAACATTAAACATCAAATGGACTGATGTATTGAATACTTTAATTAATTTCGGAATACACCAGTTCATACGACATGTCACATGGCCAATCTCAGATATCAAGCCTGCAGAAGTGGAGCTGAAATCAACAAGGAGAAGCCAAATGAAGAAGAAATTAGACAAGTTAAGAAACCCTAAATGATGTGAAAGCTGCATGTCCAGATGGTAGCAGTGCACAAGCTATTAATGTCAAAATAAAGACTTCACCATAATTACTGCACACATAATTTAGTTAGTCTGGGAGGCTGTAGAGATACCAGCAGACAGGAGAGGAGGATACCATGGAAGGTGTCGGGAAAAGGTGACCTACGGGAGTCAGAAAATTATACAGGAACAATATTATTGTCAGTTCCTGGGAAAATATTAAGCATTAACATTCAGGAGAGATAACATTGACGAACGACTACAGGATGAACAGGCAGGCTTCCGACCACACACATCCTATACCGACCAGATAGTCACATGAAGAATTATTTTAAAAAAAAGCACGCAATCGAAACGAATCCGTCATTGTAAATTGGATTTGAAGCCGCGACGGCATATTGATCTGTTCGCTAACTTACAGGACAGTGGTCTGGTTGCAATCCCCACAAATGGCAGGATTATTTTTATGACCTGTCTCATTAATATACATACAAGATATGTTTTTTTTAAATTGCTTGTGAATTGTCTGGAATAGAAAGGCAACGAAGAAGGGAACTGACATAACGTCATCCAGTGCCTTGCCGGCTGGCGTGAACATTCATGCTTCTCCGCAAATTACGATCTCTGGCAGCATGGATCAATTCAATTCAATTCAATTCAATTCACTTCAACTTTATTTTAAAAGGGTCACAAATTGGCCACGCAGGCCCGTCTTACATTCGGGCCCTTCCAATCACTCATCTTTCGTTCGTCAATAATTTGTGTGTAGACTGCGGCCTTCCGTGCCATGACATAAGACTGTCAAGAATTTCCTCACGCTGTCTTCCTCTATATCTCTTTCCACAAATCTTTCCGGTTGTCACAGAAAATTCCAGTTTTTGTCTTCTCATAATGTGACCAAAAAATTGTTACTGTCTTTCTGATGTTTGTGTTAAGTTGTCTTTTCGACTTAGCTTTCTTTAAAATGTCCAGATTGCTCACATTGGCTGTCCAATTTATGTTCAGCATTCTTTTTTAAAACCATATTCGAGGGAACCACATAATATGTCGTAGTCAATTAAGTGATACCATAAGACCTAAGACTTCAGGTTACTTCATTTTTAATTCACCGCAAACAAAGGAATCCCGGGAGTTCCCGTGAAATCACATGACATCAAGATGATTCTATAGTGGGTGTAGGGGTGTGCTGATATAATGTGCAACTTGTGTAAGTGTTATTGTTTAATGTATTTATTGAAATAAACAAATCATATAAATTGAATATGTTGTCGATCACTTCCGGTTGAGTGTGTGGTGGACTGCTAGACCAATCGATGGATGGAATAATTGTTTCTGGGCCAGGAGGGCCCTCACTGTCGCCTGAGTGTATATCCATATCTTGTGCTACTCATCTTATCTTGTATATGTCTCATCTGTCTGCGCTCATCTTTGATGTATCTGGGGGCCAGTTTGTGAAGACAACGACATGCGGTTTTGGGGTACATCTTGCTGCAAACACATTTGAGAACAGATCACGAAGTGCATCCTGATGTCCCTATTCTGAAAATCCACGATCCCACCAGATCTAGGTCAGTGCTAAAAATAACTACGCGGTTTGTTAGAGATGAATTAAAAATGATGTACCGACTTCACACCCAAACGGCAGTATCTGCTATGGGACTACTGTTTTATATTAAATGTGTGGATGATGACACACGTCTTTGACATCAGTGACATATTGTCTCTTCGGAAATATTGAGGCATATGGAACATCACAGGAAATCATTAACTAACTAAGGTAGCTGCATATCCTTTTGCAGGAAGTCACAGTCAAACCTCAGTATTTTCTGGCTATTTGTGATTTTTTGGCAAGTCTACGTTCACTACTATGCCATTACTTTCTGCACGACCGGCACACATACCATTTTATTAAAATAAAACAATGGAAGGCAGTCTGCTGCCAAACCACATGAAGCTGTGTTTCGAACGCTGTATGCAGATTACGAATTGCGCCCGTAACACCTTCGCCACAGAGCCGACTAGCTTTAATTTTTAAAAAAATAAAAAAAATAAAAACAGAATAAGACACGAAATGCAGAGCTCTTCGTGAAGTAGAACTGACTGATATATGAGGGTGAGTCAATAAGTAAGTCACAAATGGTTGTAGAAAAATAACTAACATATGATAATAACTTGAAACCAGTTTATTTTTATACATACATTGTCCGTTTATTTCTCAACATAATGTCCACTAACATTGATGCATTTATCCCATCGTTTTATCAGTCCTCCCAAATTGCATAGAACTGCGTGCTCTGTTTTCTAAACCAAGTTTTCACTTCACATTCAACTTCGGCGTCATTCGCGAAATGTCTCCCGCCAAGGTGGGTTTTCAGTGGACCAAAACAGTGGAAATCGCTAGGGGCTAAATCGGGGCTGTAAGGTGGATGTTCAAGAACTTCCCACCTTGGTTAATTCTCTCATGAGTTATTCGAGCCGTATGTAGTCTGGAATTGTCATGAAGAAGCAACACTCCTCTAGTCAGCAGTCCTGGACGTTTTATACCCAGCTATGTACCGCTTTACGGGAAAAACATTTATCAGCATAAATAGGAAGCATTTCCTTATGAATTTCCTTTGCAGGCAGTCCTTTTGCCCACAAAAAACGCACAACAGCACGTTGCTCTTTGGTTGTACACTCCGTAAGTACAGTCGCAATTTCGTTTATGCGCTGCGCATGCGCATGAGACACCTAGCGCTACCTGACGAACGGGAATATAAAGTTCGATGTTGCTGTTACCTAATGACACCTGTAGAAAACGCCAACTACATTTACCTGCAATCCCACAGAACTGTGTGACTTACTTGAAACCAAAACAGGGCTGCTACACGGATGAATTTTGTCACCGCTATTAGTCTCAATAAGTATAGACTGGATTATGAAGACACAGTATTTATCACCAATAATGGAATTCAATGGATTCTGGCTTGGAATTCCGCTGACGGCACTGCTATTCTGTCCCACACACATCATCATATGCAAGATAAATTAAACACATTTGATGGAAGGTCATAAAAAATTAGATCTAACAATGCATAGGGGAACAGCTAAGATAATGAGGATTAATCTAACAAATGATACCCGGTCTCCCTTGGTGAAACCTCACTTCATGAGGTATAAAGAATCATTCACATATTTTTAGGTAGAAATGTGCACAAAGAGGCGAGAGCAGAATAAGAAAGGCAAGAAGAGCTTTCACGTCAATAGAAAATATGGGCAACTCAAAATAAATTACATCTAGTACCAAACAGGGAATATAACTCTAGCATCAAATCCTCGCTTATTCAAATAAGAAATTATGTTATCAGATAGACAGTGAGAATAACACCGTGTGGTATACTGAAAGGCTGAAGATCACATGGTTCGGCCATTTAGTTAGAATGCCACACCATCAACTACCAGCACTGACGCTACATCAAAGAAGATCTTATTCGAGAGCAAGAGAACGCTGGAGAAGAAAATGAAGTGACGACATCAAAAAATATTGTGCAGTCACACGGAAAGCCAGTATCCAGTGCCATCTATAGGGCACTGGTGCGTCAACTAATCCTCCCCACGAAGCTTAACTGCAAAAGTGTACAATGATGATGATGATGATGATGATGATGATGATGATGATGATGATGATGATGATGATGATGATGATGATGATGATGATGATGATGATGATGATGATGATGATGATGATGATGATGATGATGAAATCAATTACGTTGTATCGATCAGAAACATGCAAAAATGACTAAAACAATTACGTATAAACTGCAAGCATTCATTAATTGTCTCACGACCTCAGCAGAATAATCGCACTGAACTGGTATGACAGAATCACTCTTGCGCATCTCATAATGAGAAAGAACTAAACACATTCCATCAAATCGAGGGGTGAGAAAAAGACACTGGCGCTGGAATGTACACACGCTTTAATAACATGGTAACTGATTCAGTGACAAACAAAAATTAGATTTGGACCAATTATGGTACACACTCAAATGAGCAAGTATTATAATGTTAATTTCCGTTCACTGAGTATTGAAATTATGGAAGATACCACGAAACAAAACAAATAACACTATGACCCTGGTATGGTGATATATCGTCCTTCTGTCCAAATAGTTGGTCACATTTGGCCATATATTATCCTTCGGCTGTGAGTCGGTTCATGTAAGATTAGAAAACACGTGTCTTATACGGGGTGTATTGCTAATGACTGTGCAGTGTTTGAAAATATTGCCGTTCCAAGTTTTGTATTTACATTGTATGTTGTGTGAACTCTACAGAGGGTGAATACAAGACTTGGAACGGCAGTATTTTTAAAAACCCCACAGTCATTAAAAACACATTAATATTAAAAACATTAATATTAGCACAAACGAGAACATAGACATGGAAATATATGGACAAAATACACATATTGTTGTGTATTCTCTCAAGAAGACGTGGTTACTCCGTGCTTGCCAGGATAATGGATCTACGTTAGATAATCAAGAGTGACAGTTTTTGAATTGTATCCCATCCGTACAACTCTAGTGAGGGCGCATCCTTAAGAAAGTTAGTTGCATATCCTTTACAAGACGTTGCAATACAACACGTTGCTATTGTGATCTCTTGACAAGTTTACGTTCAGTGGTTTGCCACTGCTTTCTGAACGACCGACACCCATAGCATTTCGTGAAAAATCAACGTAACGCGATCTGCAGTCAAATCGCGCGCAGCTGTGTTTCGAACGCTGGTATGCGGGATCACGAATCCCGTCCGCAACTACTGTGCCACGGAGCCGGCACCCTTAGGGACACACGAAATCTTGAAAATGGAAAGGGATTGTCGTAGCGCTGCCCAAATAACTACAGGTCTGGTGTTTCGGTCATCGAAACTATGGGGTCTAATACCATACCCCACATATATTTTATTTACATGTAAACAAGAAACCAGACAGTTTTAATGCAATCGCGCTTAAATTGTCTCTGGTGACCGCGGTAGTGAATTTGTTCCACACGTCTGTCAGTTAGACTCAAATGTTGACTTCTAGTTTAGAAAGTCAATGGCAAACTACTTAACGTAAATTTGCCTATTAAATCACGCGCTATAGGGGCTGGAGTGATTGCAACTTCCTGCAAAGGTCATGCAGAGTTTGTTTTGTTTTTTCGTGTAAACTTGCTTACCTTTCTTTTAATCCCCAAAACAACAACTTTAATTTACGAGTACCTGAGCTAGCCTTCCGTATGTTGGCCAGAAGTACACGCAGCAAAATAGTGACTTGCTGTATACACATATGTACGATGTACCGTATCCTTACAACAGACCGTACGTGTACAGTGCACTTACACGTCTGCATTGTTTGATCCGTCTGCAGCAGCTGTTGAGAAAGACGTCCAATTTTTCGGTTCGTGTCTTCACTACGCGATGACTAATGACGACTTCAGTATTTGTGTTGTTGTGAAGTGACCTATATTGGCTGGATCAATGGTTGCCAGTTGTCGTGATCAGCTGTGTGTGTGTGTGTATACCCATTGTTGGTGACAGCATGGGGTACACACGGACTGACTGAATGATTCATTAATTGATCGACTAATTGATCCGATTCAAAGACCGTGTTCATTGTACATTAATAATCCATTAGCACGTTTATCTCTTCCTGTTTAGATCACACTAGGTAGGCCACCATGGCCGAGTGGATAAGATCGCTCGTTCTTAAACATCCGGTGTGCTGTTGCCGAGGTAGGGTGTTAAACCCCTACACATGTCAGTTGTACTAAAATGTTGACTTCCCGTGACTTGATTTGGGGATGTAAATTATAACTACCTCTGAAGTCGGGGTGGGTTGGTCTGATGGCAAGGGACACTGTTAATATAGAAAGCTAATCCAAACGTAAAACTCAGTATAGTGCTACTAACAGTAGTAGTATAGGGTGGATTTTTAATGAGTGTAGTGTTCGGAAAATATTGCCGGTCCATGTTCTGTAAAGTTCATGCAACATAATAGGTAAATACAAAACTTGGATCGGCAATATTTTCAAACACTGCACAGTCATTAAAAATACACCATGTACCTGTAAGGACTAAGCTTTATGTCAAAGCCAGCGAACACACAAACACACACGAAATATCAAACTAGGAGATGAACAGATGTCGGCTGAGAGGTTTAACGCACTTGAACTTCCGTCTTCTGACAGCGATGTAGTGTGTTCTTTCCACGCGCCGGTCAGCTGCACTTAAGTGTTGACTTCTAGTTCAGAAAGGAATGGCAGACTACTGAACGTTAAACTGCCGAGTAATTCACAGTCACTATGTGCTGGGGTCGACTGCAACGTCCTGCAAAGGACATGTAAATTTCTTTATACAGATGAACAGCTTAACGCAAGAATTGCGTGCACCAGTGATGCTCTCAGTAAGTGCACAAACGAGGCTCTCAGTAAGTACACAAACGAGGCTCTCAGTAAGTACACAAGCGAGGCTCTCAGTAAGCACACAAGCGAGGCTCTCAGTAAGTTCACAAGCGAGGCTCTCAGTAAGTGCACAAACCGAGGCTCTCAGTAAGTGCACAAATGAGGCTCTCAGTAAGTGCACAAATGAGGCTCTCAGTAAGTGCACAAACGAGGCTCTCAGTAAGTGCACAAACGAGGCTCTCAGTAAGTGCACAAAAGAGGCTCTCAGTAAGTACACAAACGAGGCTCTCAGTAAGTACACAAACGAGGCTCTCAGTAAGTTCACAAACGAGGCTCTCGGTAAGTACACAAGCGAGGCTCTCAGTAAGTGCACAAGCGAGGCTCTCAGTAAGTGCACAAATGAGGCTCTCAGTAAGTGCACATACGAGGCTCTCAGTAAGTGCACAAACGAGGCTCTCATAAGTTCACAAACGAGGCTCTCAGTAAGTTCACAAACGAGGCTCTCAGTAAGTGCACAAACGAGGCTCTCATAAGTACACAAGCGAGGCTCTCAGTAAGTTCACAAACGAGGCTCTCAGTAAGAACACAATCGAGGCTCTCATAAGTTCACAAACGAGGCTCTCAGTAAGTGCACAAGCGAGGCTCTCAGTAAGTGCCCAAACGAGGCTCTCAGTAAGTGCCCAAACGAGGCACTCAGTAAGTACACAAGCGAGACTCTCAGTAAGTGCACAAGCGAGGCTCTCATAAGTTCACAAACGAGGCTCTCGGTAAGTGCCCAAACGAGGCTCTAAGTAAGTGCACAAGCTAGACTCAGTAAGTGCACAAACGAGACTCTCATAAGTTCACAAACGAGGCTCTCAGTAAGTGCCCAAAAGAGGCTCTCGGTAAGTTCACAAACTAGGCTCTCAGTAGGTACACAAACGAGGCTCTCAGTAAGTGCACAAACGAGGCTCTCAGTAGGTACACAAACGAGGCTCTCAGTAAGTACACAAGCGAGGCTCTCAGTAAGTGCACAAGCGAGGCTCTCAGTAAGTGCACAAACGAGGCTCTCAGTAAGTTTCACAAACGAGGCTCTCAGTAAGTGCACAATCGAGGCTCTCAGTGCGCACACACCAATCACATTAGCTGTCAATTTTCTGTTGTGGATAAGCTTTCTAACTATGATATGTAGCTTGGGCAGCGCCCCGCTCGGTTGACTCTTTACCAAATGCTAAAGCATATTTGTAGCATGCACATGGGAACCTTCTATTTGTCTGCCCTTGTTCGAGGAGGCAAAGTGTCCTAAACACTGCACAGAGATTGAAATAGAAAATGACATCCTCGCTTTCTTTCTTTTGTTTTTTCTTCTTGGTAATCATTTATAGCTGACTGTGCTTGTGAATCTTGGAATTGAAACGAACAAATTAGGAAGAGATTGAAGGCAATGAAGGTGTGATTTCTTAGACGAATGTTGCGAAAGCATTGAACAGCCGTAATAAGTAAAATCATGTGCCTATATGAGGTTATTAACAATAAACCATTATACATGGCTATAAATAAAAAGGAGACAAACAGTATTTTCGAGTCACATTATAGCAAGACAAACACCGGAGAACATCGCCACTGCTGGAAAGATCAGCAGCAGACGAAGCAGAGCTACACCAGAAAAATTATGTTTCATGGTTTAAGAGGATGGTATGGAGCAAGTGTATCAATATAATTTATCCACACTACAATAGATCGATATCTGAGGATAATGATGAAAGTCTACACCACTTTGCAATGCGTATAACTATAACATTGATGGAGATGATTGCGGCTATGATGATGATGCTGATGATGATGATGCCAGGTCTCAAACACGATACCTGTGAAGTAAGATGTGAACTTAAATGCAATAAGCCACTCAGTACTCTGCATTATATAAATATTGAATAGAACATCAAATAAGACAGTTCAGTAGGTGTGCCAAAAACATCTCCATTGTCGAGATTTAGCGAAACCACTTACTGCCGAAAATTCACTGAGTTAGGTGTCCGGTGATTATCCTACTAACCTGACCAGGCAAATTTGTGTGGCTATGCTAACAATTGGTGTGTGTTATAGTCCAGTTTACGGCGATGTATACAGACAAATTGTAACAGAATGGTTGCCCCACCTCCCATCACGCTTGGGCGAGGGACGCTGACGTTAAACTCTCTAAACCAGGGGAGGGGGGGGGGGATTCTTTTCTGCCAGTGCCATTTAAATATTTACTCTATATATCCTTACATCAGAGATACCAAAACAAGAAACCGAAAATTAACGCAAATAAATCTCCTGTAAAATACGGCAATACTAAAATAAAGTGCCTACTTTAAAACACCATTCGTGGGCCGCAACAAAATGATCAACTTAAATATTAGTGTGCTATATTTAGTTAAGCCGGCTTTCTGGCCTAGAGGTTAGCGACTTTTCTCCGTAATCTCGTATACTCTCGTAAGTAACGTGACGACGGTGAGAATCTTCTGTGGTTCGAATCGCGTCGGTAACTTACGGGGTATGTGAGCCGGCTGCTCAGAAAGCAATGGCAAACTACTGAGCGTAATCTTGCCAAGGAATCAACAATCAGCTGAAAGATGCTGATGTTGACAGCAATGTCCTGTAAAGGATATTTTTTCCGCGTTTCCATCCTGTTTCAGGATATTGCGGTCAACATCAGCATCTTTCAGCTGTATGTTGATTCCTAGGCTAGATTACGCTCATCAGCACGCCACGACTTTCTGAGCGACCGGCTCCATACTTTCATAAGTCACTGGCGCGAATCGAACCGCTTCCAATTCTCGCGCGCTCACGTCAACTACAAGAATATTCGAGGTTACGGAGAAAGCTGCTAACTTCTCGAACAGGGAGACCGGCTGTAAAGGATATGCAAACAATATTTGATTAAACATGTAATTACATCTCCCTTAAGATTATTGCTGGAACTGCCTCTCTTTGACGCGGCGTGTCATGTTAGCTCGTCTTGCTACTAGATTTATCGATGATTGTTCATAAAGCGCCTAGATTTATCGATGATTGTTCATAAAGCGCCTAGATTTATCGATGATTGTTCATAAAGCGCCTAGATTTATCGATGATTGTTCATACAGCGCCTAGATTTATCGATGATTGTTCATAAAGCGCCTAGATTTATCGATGATTGTTCATAAAACTCCTAGATGTATTGAATTCCGAGTCCTGTCTGAAGGTTTCCTTGGCAGGGGTAGACCAACTGATTTCTCTGGGGCCTTGTATGCCATGCGGGCCTGGCGTTCCTGTGCCTCTCTAAATGATCGTCTGTTGCACAAGGACACACACATTGACCAACACACATGGCTGCAACTAATGGACATATGTATCCAGTTGGGCAATAATATGAAGGAATGTTATAGAAGACGAAAACATGTAACTAAAAGTCCATACTTTGAGCAAACGCTTAGACATACATATAATTATGCGAGCATACTCTGGTTGCTTTTACATCAGTATTAGATGATACATTCTGCGAAGTACAGGCCAGCATACGAGAGAATTGACATCTTCCATTGTTCCTACTGTATGAAACTAGTAATTTATTTAACATAGATGTTTATGCCGAAGCGTCAGTAGTGAAACGCTGACGATGCAAGCTATTTACGCCAGACTAGAAATGCTAACATAGCGTCGAATCTTACAATTCCATTAGGGGAAAGATGTGAGGCGGTGTCTGGTTATAATAGCGCAGGGGTTAAACAGAAATAACAGATGTAGTGTGTACAAAAAAAGTAGATTTGGGTTAAACAAAAATGGATGGCGAAAAATGGGAAGTACGGGATTGTCACATTTGTGACTTAAAACTTGTTTATATGGTAGCAGGAATCTTGTATTGTAATTCAATGGCAATACTTCGGCTATAATTAAACCCATGGCAGATACGGGAAGTCGCTTAAGGCTATTAATCATCATCCCATGGCACTTAATCAGTTAAGAACCTGTAGCACAACATTAGCGGGCATGTTGGTGTAATTTGTCTTTACATCTCATAATCATCCTCCAGTGCATTGCCGGCTGGCGTGGGCGATCATGCTTCTCCACAAATTGTGATCTCTGACGGCATGGATAAACCCCTGTGTTGACTCCCTTCCGTACACACCAGCGATGGTGGGGATGTCGTAACGAAAGGAAACAGTACCCAGTGTGAATTGTTGTCATAAACATAAACACAGATGTTAAAACACTGTACACATAGAATGATATTTAACTTCTGAAATAATTCTAAGCCAAATGGTCGTGGTATCGAAGTAGCTAACGTTCGGATTCCCAGCACAACAGTGCAGGGTTTAATCTCCAGTTCTGGGAGTCTCCGTGGCGAAGTGGTCAAACCGTTTGACTCGGGCTCCGAAGGTTGTTGGTTCGATTCCGGGCCGCGCCCTTCGGTTCACGAGTGAAAATGTTCGGAGACTCCCGTGGGTCGTCGCTGGAGCTACGGAGTTTGTGCTTTGTGCGACGCTTTTCACGCTGCGGAAAGAGACCGAGCCATATGGGATAAAAACTCAGTGCAATGACGTCGACCCTGTCGACTTTTAAGCGACTTTATGTCCAGTATTGATATGATTAACTTTTTACCGACTGTGCGACTCTGAGATTGATCCAGCCTTGTGGAAAGTAAGAAGTCCAGTAAAGGACCCCATTTCGCGCCATAAGGCGTAAAGGGTGTATGGTCCTGTCCCGCGTTTTCAGGCCAGTTAGCTCTCGGTGGGTGACTGGTCAATTTATCAATATCACAGTGGAGCCGTTTGAATAGGTCAGAGTTAATTCTTAGAATTCTTTCTAGAGTAAATGGTGATGAGGACTGACGTTTCGGGTGATCTGTTTCTCCAATTATTATTCCACGTTATTAAGTCGTTATAGGAGATGAGGGTAGATGAGAGGAGGGCGGGGGCGTTCTTCGTGGAAATGTGGTTAAACTGACCCATATCGCGCTCCAAAGGTTATGGGTTCGAGTCAGCGCTCCGTCATTCAGATCATTAGTGCAATTTTCTCGAAGACTCCAAAGGGTCGTCGCTGGAGCTACGGAGTTCGTGCTCCGTGCGGCGCTTTCGACAGGCCGCCCTGCGGAAAGAGGCCGAGTATATGGGATAAAACCCGGTGTAATGAAGCGATTTTCTCGCCTGTAAATCCTCTATAAGTCGTTATAGGAAATAGTTGTGCAAACCCCAGAGATATAGATTGCCCAAGCAGGCAGAAAGATGATGCCGTTTACCAACTCCACAGAGATGCAGATTGCCCAAACAGGCAGAAAGATGATGCCGTTTACTAACTCCACAGAGATGCAGATTGCCCAAACAGGCAGAAAGATGATGCCGTTTACTAACTCCACAGAGATATAGATTGCCCAAACAGGCAGAAAGATGATGCCGTTTACCAACTCCACAGAGATGCAGATTGCCCAAACAGGCAGAAAGATGATGCCGTTTACTAACTCCACAGAGATATAGATTGCCCAAACAGGTAGAAAGATGATGCCGTTTACCAACTCCACAGAGATGCAGATTGCCCAAACAGGCAGAAAGATGATGCCGTTTACTAACTCCACAGAGATGCAGATTGCCCAAGCAAGCAGAAAGATGATGCCGTTTACCAACTCCACAGAGGCGAACACACTGCAATAGTACGACTCCGTGCAGGTATTTATCATTATCCATCATCTTCCACTTTAGCCGCCAAGCGTCGTGAGGAATAAACATAATGATATACCATCTATTATACAGGCTGAAGATCGAAGCTGCTTATAAATGCAGCTGCGACAAAACTACAGCTAAATATTTTATACAGAATTGTCCAACCTGACAAGTATAGAGAACGTGTTTTTGAATTACACTAGCTTCAGTTGAGAACAAATTTTCTGGCGATGTCAACTTTACAGGTTTCAGTCTTGTGTTGTTTCGCACGAGCGTCTTCATTATTTCATTAGATAAACCCGAGGGAACAAACTACTTCACGCTGCACATATTGTAATAATTAAATGGAACGGAAGTTGTCATTACAGTGGCCAGATTTCTTTGGCGCGTGTTGAACAAACGTAAAAATAGAGACTATACACGGCTCGTTGTTGGGACCTGAAAGAGTTTAATTGGTTACTGTTTTTATTAAATACAAGTTTCTGAAGGCGTTGGTGTAAACAGTAAGATGACGACCTAATATATGTGACAACCTATAATATCACACTCCTACTCCTGTGCAAGTTCACTGTATCACTCATTCAGGTCCCTACAACGACTTGGGAACCGCGATAGCGCAATGCCTAGCATGTTTGCCTAACGGTCTGGTGGTCATGGGCTCGAATTTGCATTGTAAACAATATAAAACAAATACAAAATAAAATAAAATTGTGTTCTGTTAAGGTGTATTACTTCGTATTATTTTATAATGTTTACATTTCCACAGCTGTACCGCAGTCCCAATAATTTTGTAAGGAAGTTTTTACATTACTTTACTTAAGTGTCTACTTGTTTTGGGGAATAATAATCTATGGAACCAATGCTGGCTATTTAACTCGAGCATTCACGATACGTTTCAAGGAATGGACTTTTAAAAATAAGGACCAGAGTTTGGTATATAACCTCACTTATCCTGGGGTAGTGGTTCTATCATCTGCCTGTATCCGATAAGAGAGAAAAAGTAGAAGGATCGTCAGTACACTATGAACCTTAAGAATCCACGAGAAGCTGAAGATCAAAAAGAGCCCACCGAAGAGATCGTTGTGCAGGCTGAATTTTCAAAATTCAAAAACCTACCCGCAAACAGACAATCAGTGTTTGTGAAATTCTTGTAAGTACAAATTCGAAATCTCGTCGATGTAGCGGTGTTCGTGCACTGTGTTGAGCTTATTCTTATGTTATCTAACACAGCTATAGGAGGAGTAGGGGGAGGAGAAGGAAGAAGTACGAGGGTGATAAGGAGGAGGCGGGGGAAGGGGAGGGAGGTGGAGGAGGAGGATGAGGATGAGGACGAAGAGGCACAAATACTAGAACTTGGGTAATCTTACGGAAGAATGATAATGACAATTTACTTGTCTTCTTATGTTACGAATGTTTCATATATTCATGCGGGAATTATACATTGTTCAGACACTGCAATTATTCAATAACAGCAGCGTTTCGGCTCTCTGTCTATATGTATATTTGTTTCCTCTCTCGCCCTCTATCCACCCATCTGTCTGCCTGGCTGGCTGTCTGACTGTCTGTCTGACTGTCTGTCTGTCTGTCTGTCTGTCTGTCTGTCTGTCTGTCTGTCTGTCTGCCTGACTGTCTGTCTGTCTGTCTATCCGTCCCTCCGTCCAGCCATCTATTCATTCATCCATCCATACATATATTTCTCTCTCTCTCTCTCTTTATCTCTCGCTCGGAAAACATAAACACATACACGCACGTGTACAAATATTTTCCACCATTGACGATACTCAACCAAAGACATGCCATTACTGGCTTTATTCAACATAAATCAATCAACCATTTTCATAAACGATCTATGAAGCTTCATTTAGGAGCAAACAGTGTACTCCTAATACAGTCGAGCAGTCCATTCAACAGGTATTCACATGATATCAGTTTTATCAAATGTGAGAAACGTGTTGCAATGATCCTTACAATTGCCACCAGCTCGATGCTATCTCCAGTGGGATCTTAGAGCAACTGCGCTTCGCCAATCGATCCACAAACGGACATCACAATATTGCAAACTTTGATTTCTGGTATAGGAAAGAGAGGAGATTACGCCTGTAGATATACAAGTATTGGATTTTTTTATTATTTAAGCTACACCGCACGATATTTGTGTCTACAGAAATGTGTGAATTAAGCAGCGAGAGAACGAACAGATAGGGCTGACCAATAAGTAAATATCAATTTCAAAGGAGCAAGAGAGGTCCAAGAGCAAACATAATGAGGGAAGAATCGTAGAAGGTATACAACGATATAATTGAGAAGATAGCATCAAGGGTGGAAAGATGGCATCAGGAATGGGAATATATCATCAGGAATGGGAAGATATTATCAAGAGTGGGAAGATTGCATCAGGAATAGAAAGATAGCATCGGGAGTGGGCAGATAGCATCAAGAGTGGGAATAGTTTAGGGGAGATGTATTACGCCCAACCTTCACTTTGGAGACTGTACCTGACTGGTGATTAAACAATACACGAACATGGAAGATACGAAGATGAAGGAGAAGGCATGCTGAACAGGATTGTTACTGGGGAAGCATTATGGGTGCATCACTACCAGACCGAATCAAAGCTTGCTGCAATGCAATGGAAACATCCTTCTTCGCCATGTGTCCAAAAATTCAAGGCTACGCCATCAGCAGGGAAGGTTATGCTGACAGTGTTCTGGGATTATCAAGGAGTTAACTAATTTCAAGAAGAAAGGTGACAATGTGAATTCTGAATCGTACTGTGAAGTTCTATCGATGCTTCATTGTGCAATTCGAAGAAAACAACCATGACTGCTGACTAGAGGAGTGTTGCTTCTTCATGACAATGCCAGACCACATACGGCTCGATTAACTCAAGAGAAAATTAACCAACTGAGGTGGGAAGCTCTAGAACAGAGGTTCCCAAACCACGGCCCGCGGGCCACTTGTGGCCCGCCAGATGTTAGTAAGTCGCACGCGAGGCCTCGTTATTTAAAATAATATATTTTAATAATTTCAAAAAATGTACTCGGAGCTTCCCGTCTGCGTGCGATAATTTACTCTGCTCGTGGTTGTTATATTCAGATATTATCGAATGCGCCTGTTCAGTTCGCAACCTTCAGCTGATCATACGATTTCATTCTGGCGACTACTGTCTGTCGAACAATTTGAACACTTGTGTTCATTCGCTCAGAGATACATTTGTCGTTTTGGTTCGACTTACAGATGCGAGCAGTTATTTTCCGCAATGGCTGTTATAAAAAAACAAGCTACGTTCTAGACTCACCAACAGTAACCTAGCTGCGCTTATGACTTTGGGCACAACAGATTTGTACCCAGACATTGATAAACTGGTATCTTAACTTAAGTAACTGATTATGAAGAACAGTTACAGTTGTAAATTAATTATATTAATAGCGATTTTCGAAACTGATTTAAAATTTATTATTAAATTAACTTTTGATTTTAAACCAAAACATGACCGCAGAGTAGTACTGACACTGACTGTATTTAAAGTTTTAGAATTTTGTTGACGAAAGTTAAGAAAGGTAAGAATGATATTGCACGAATATTATAATTTTATAACGTTGTGGCCCGCTTAACTACCGAAAATAGTAGAAATGGCCCTCTGCTTGAAAAGCTTGGGAACCACTGACATAGACCATGACACCTAACATCTTCTCATTTCTTTCTTAATGATATTAAAGCTTGGGGTCTCATCTCATCATGTTCCTCTTGTACCTTGCGGCGTCGAGGTGAAGTATAAACGGAGGGAGCAGTGCCTGCTTATGGACTTCATGTATCGATATTCCCATGGTCTCTGTTATTCCCTGCGTCCATCGTAAACTAACAGTTCTCTAATGGTGTAATTTGCAGAGGTTCTTCTTCTGTGATCTCGTCTGCCGTGTTCTTGCGGTCTCTGTTTGGCTGGTTCACCACTGTCACCAGTACTATTCAATGCGTATACGGTGCCGATCACTGAACAACAGTTGGACGGGAGGGGTAGGACTCTGTCCTTTGCTGACGACGTTCTCGTGTATCGACAGGGTCGAGATAGACAGGCGGTTGCCAATGATATGCAGGGCGAACTAGATCGAAATTCCTCATGGTGTGCTGATGCCGGCGCCCTTGTCAACCCTGCAAAGGCATCGGTTACATGGTTCTCCCTAAACAACCATATTGTGAACACAGACCTGCCGGCAGTAAGAATGGATGGGAGCATTTTGAGTAGAACCCAGTCAATGACATATATTGGTGTGAGGCTTGATCGTAGCCTGTCCTTCAGAGATCATGTCGATTATGTCATAACGAAAGCTCAAAAAGGTTTGTCAGCAATGAGAGTCATGGCGACTGCCAATATCGAGCAAAGACTGCTAATACTTCTGTTCCAAGGACTGGTGCTTTCACGCATCGAGTATGCCCTGGCCATCCTCACTGTCAGCCCTACACAGATTGGAAGACTTGAAAAGGTACAAAACGAAGCCATGCGCATCATTTTGGGCTGCACGAGAGACACCAGCTGTGTAGCAATGAGATACCTCCTTGACTTCCCGACAATGGAACACAGGATCAAGATCTGGAGAGCTCGTGCATACTTAAAAATAAGTGCAGATGAGCAGCGCCCTCCGCATGACGCTATATTCAGAGAAAAGGGTAACAGGCTAAAGAGGGGCAAATCATGGATGGGTCGGGCGGAAGATGTCGTCAGACAGGTCTGCAGTCTTACCAGTATCAACCCCGGCAAGGAATGGGTGCCGGTGCCTCCGGCTTTTAAGTGCACTTTCTCCTGCATTATCACACTCGACAGACGGTGCAGAGAGCAGAACCCTGCCGCTGTCAATGCAGAGGTCAACGCGCTCATCTATGAACACTCAGACTAGCCCCGAAGTGCTCATCTATACAGATGGATCTGTTGTAAAGCAGCAGAGAAGTGCGTGGGCATTTACAGCCCTGTTCAGCGGGCCGAACCGTTCAAGAATCCAGTGGTGCCCACTCTATGACCACGAGCAGCATGACGATGGAGGTGATGGCAGTTACACAGGCTTTCATATGGCTGGAATCACAGCATTATACCAAGGTGTGTGTACTAAGTGACTCAATGAGCATGATTCAGAAGGTCGAAGCTGGAGCTGTACGCAGACAGTGGACTGAGTCGCTGCGGAAGTCTGTTGTCCGTAAAGTCACATTCATCTTCGTCCCGGGACATGCGGGAGTCGAGGGAAATGAACGAGCTGATAAACTGGCTGGCTCTGCACCCCCTGTAGATGGCCAGCCCATGGATCGTGCCGATGTTATTAACGCCCTTAAAGATATGGCGAGAACAGAGGACTTTGACGTCAGTGAATCCACATCGCTGTCCAGGATGAAAGACTTGGGAGTAAGAATCGGCACGGCCAAGCGCGAGAGGTACATTGAGAAAACGAGGTGCCTCGTCAACCAACACAGAACTGGCACTATTAGCCACCGGACGCTGATGCATATGCTGGGGGGAGGATCTGAGCACCTATGGACCTGTCCGGAGTGCAATGAAGATACCCCAACTGATCTGTTTGGCTGGTATCTTGTTGTCTATATGTGTTATGAATAAGAGAAGGGACAAGAGAGGAATGTGTATGGTTAATTTCCTGTACATTTGTTGTAGCCCTAAGAGGCCAGCAAAAAATTTTAATCAAAATAAGGTAACAAGCGTCAGTACATTAAAAGTATACAATCATAATTTAAATAATAAATGTATAACTAAATAATCCATTATAAAATGTAAGTATGTAAAATTAAACAAATATTTCTTTAAGAAATGTAAAAGAATTATATTCGTTTTTAAAATATTTTATTTCCGAATTAATCCTCTTATTTCTAAAAGAATACAAGAGAAGTTTAAAGTTAGTTGTTAATATTATCTGTAGTATGTTTATTTATATTTTTAAAATGCAAGTAATGTCCCTTGCAACAATATTAGATGTTTATGTCCCCTATCGTTGCTTATTTAACTGTTTTTCTTTTAGAAATCTTGTAATTCCGCAGAATGCTCGAACATAATTATTAAGTGTAGTGATCAATGTTATTATGATCTTTTAAATATGCTCTAAGCAACTAGGGAAATGAATGCACAGTTGAATTGTATGATTTATTATTATATGTTGGAAGATATCAACATTGATGGGAAAGATTTAAGAATAATAACGAATATTTACTGGAACCAAGTAGCAGCAATTGAAATAGAAAATAAAGAGGAAGTTACGAACAGATAAAGCTAGGAGTACGACAGGACTGTCTTGTCACCAGATCTCTTCTCCCTATATAGCGAAGTAATAATGAGAGAGATCAAAGAGACGTCAGGAATACTAATCGGAGGTTACAATATAAAAAATAATAATAATAATATACGCTATGCAGATGACACAGTATTGGTAGCGGATAATTCAACAGACCTACAACAATTGTTAGACATTGTTTAGTTTAGTTTAGTTTAGTCGATGGATCAACATCACGGCACACGGGTGCAACCCATAAGTACTCCGTTCTCCTCCTAATTCAAATCTGAGTCTGGAGAAACTCAGCTCAGTGCACGAACTCCGTAGCACCGGCGAGGATCCTGAAAATACTAGGGTAGATTTTTAACTCTAAATTTTTGCCCGGGCAGCGCCGTTAGGCTACTCTTTTTCGATTTCCAACTGCCAAGGGATTTTTTACGTGCGCAACAATACACACGGGCGTCCGATCTCACTACCCAGAGACCAGGGGAAATTTTATTACTAGAACCCGGGACCTCCAGCACTCTAGGCGGACACCATACCTCGAGACCACGCAGCCCCCGACCAATATTGACATATTACAAGACAATGACATGGTTATGGTAATTTCTATCACACTTTTAAGTGTTTTTTTTATTTGAATCCCCCACATATATTTTTTACGAAGTGACTATTCGCAATAGAATTGCGAATAGAGAAAAATTATATTCGCAGTAGAAGTAGGTCACGTGATTATTCCTATGCGTGTGGCTATATTATAATATTTCGTTGTTGTATTAACGTGTCTTCAGTAGCAAAGTGTTAAGTGTTTCCGCCTGTCACGCGTGAGCTCAAGGTTCGATTCACCATCTGGGATGCAATATATATATTTTTTTTTTTAGCACCCAGGCACCGACAGAGTGATCGAGTGTTGGAAACGACGGATCCAATAGATGTCTTTGTTTAACGTTAATTTTATTTGCCAACTGAAATATCCAACCAAGTGGATAATTTTAAATACCTAGGGGCACTTATAACATCGGATGGAAAATGTACAACAGAGATTAAGAGCAGAATAGGGCAGGCAAAAGCCGCATTTCAGAAAATGAAGGGTATCTTATGCAATAAGTCGCCATCAATGAATGTAAGAAAGAGAGTGCTAAAATGCTATATAGAACCACTTTTGCTGTATGGCAGCGAATCTTGAAATGTAAATGAACAAATTAGGAAGAACTTAGAAGCAACAGAGATGTGGTTTTTAAGACGAATGTTGCGAATTCCTTGGACTGCCAGAGTAACTAACAACGATTGCCTGAAAGAGGCTAATGAAACTAGAACACTACATACAACAATAAGAAAGAGACAAACAGCTTTCTTTGGTCATGTGATGAGAAGAGAGGCATTGGAGAACATCGTGACAACTGCAAAGATCGAGGGGAAGAGAGGCAGAGGCAGACCAAGAGAAATGATGCTGGACGGATTGAGACGGTGGCATGGAGGAATATCATCAGCAGAGTTGATCCAGAACACCAAAGACCGAGATCTGTGGAGAGCCATGAACGCCTACGCCAGCCGGCACGGCACTTGATGATGAACTGAAATATCGCCACAAATTAACCACCCTCATACTGGCTCAAGCTAAAATTGACTAGTGAGCGGACGCTGTGACGCTTTCACCGTACAGGGAAAAAAGATCTGGAGACATTACACATCCCTGTCTAATGCCTCGTTTAATAGGCTGATATTGACCTATTGGCCTCCGTCGCCGAAGCAGCTGCCAGAACTGGAAACAACAGAGCCGTAATCCATATCATGAAGCAACTATGCAATCACTCACCTACCCCAAATATACCCATCAAAGACAAACAAGGAAATCAATTGTTATCCGATGACCTTCAAAAGCAACGATGGGAAGAACATTTCAAAGAAATATTAAATAGACCGCAGCCTGACACTGTTCCGAACCTGGATGGAGAAATTACTATTCCCCCACTAGATGCCTCCTGCGAGTCATTCCCCATGGAAGAGATTAAAGCAGCCATAAAAATAATTGAAGAACAATAAAGCTGTTGGTGACGATGAAATCTCAGGAGAAATGCTCAAAGCAGCAGATGAGAACACCTTACAACGTTTGTTACAGCTGATCAATGAAATCTGGCAAAGCGAATACCCACCACAACAGTGGAAAGATGGTGTAATTTTCAAACTGCCAAAAAAGGGCGATATGTCTGATTGCAATAATTGGCGTGGTATCACTCTATTATCAGTACCAGGAAAACTTTTTTGTAGCATGTTACTTGAGAGATTGAAAAAGGCGATAGATGAAAGGCTCAGAGAAGAACAAGCAGGCTTCAGACCAAAACGGTCATGCATAGACCACATTTTCACCCTCAGAATAATCATTGAAGACTCCGTAGAATTCCAGTCGAAATTAATCATCAACTTTGTCGACTTTCAAAAAGCTTTCGACAATATCCACCGTCCTTCACTTTGGAATCTACTTAACATCTATGGTTTTCCTACCAAATATACCAACGTCATAAAATCTTTCTACAAAGAGACACGTTGCTGCGTAAGAACAGAAACAGGCAACTCTGACTGGTTCTCAGTCGAAACAGGAGTGAAACAGGGTTGTGTCTTATCACCGATGCTTTTTGGAATAGCTATCGATTGGGTCATGCGCAAATGCACAAACAACACAAATATGGGTATCCATTGGGTTGACAAAATTCTAGAAGACCTGGACTTTGCCGACGACATAGTGCTTTTGAGTTCAACACACCCGGATGCCCAAGAGAAAATAAATCCACCTCCAAAATGTTTCAGGGCAAATTGGTCTCCAAATTAACACCACAAAAACAAAGACTATTGATCTTACCAACAGTTCAGATGACACCAAATTGAACAGCTACGTTCTTGAAAAAGTCAACAGCTTCACATACCTAGGAAGCAAAATGACATCTACAGGGGACTCAACACCAGAAATATCATCTAGAATCGCACTAGGCATCTAGTGCCTTCAATAAACTGTCAAACATCTGGAAGTCAAAGACACTCAGCAAACACACAAAACTTAAAATCTTCAACTCTTGTGTGATTCCAGTGTTAACGTATGGATGTGAAAGTTGGAAATCAACGGTAGCTTTAGATAAAAAAATTAGACAATTTTGAGAACAAATGTCTTAGAAGACTTCTAAACATCCACTGGACAGACTTCAGAACCAATTCGCAAATAAGACAAGAGACTAAGCAAGATACAGTATCCAATTTCATAAGAAGACGCCGTTGGAACTACATCGGCCATGTACTCAGAATGGACAAGACAAGACTCCCTTACCAAGCCCTCATATGGTCACCGGTAGGGAAAAGAAAACGGGGAAGACCAAGAGAGACCCTGCGTAGAACCATCATTAGAGAAGGCTCATTCAATGGTCAAGTAAATATCCAAGATCTACAACAGGTAGCAGCGAACCGCCAGGCATGGAGAGTCAGGACTTCTGCCCTATGCGCCGCCTTAGGCTCAAGAGGAAAGACTAACTAACTAACTAATTGACCTACATCGTTATCAATTCTGATGACAGTTTGTTGTTTCCAATATATGTTGTTTTTTTTTTTACATTTTTATTTACACATGGATGCCTGGTAACAGTAAGTGTACAGAAACGAAAGTTAACAATTCTTGAATTCACCTGGGGATACAATTATTTGGAGGGATCATTATTTGTATTGGGGATACAAATTCTGGAAAATTATTTTTGATATTTCAACAGCACTAACGTAATGTAAAAGTAAAACGGGATGCCAGAAGAATGGACAGAAGTAAGAAGAAGGGTGATTCATTAAAAATTACTGAGAATTCGGCAGAATTCTAATGCGAAGATAATTTTTCTCTATTCGCAATTATATTGCGAATATAATTTTTAAAACAATGTTTTCCCGTAGTGAATTTGAATAACGAAGACACAAACAATAGATTGCACGATTTATTGCCTGGCATATTTCGCTGCATCTCGTCAGGTACATATTGCAGAAATCACACAACTTACGTGAGTTAACTAGATAACTTCTTCAAGTTGAAATATACACATATTCGCACTGTAATGTCAATTATCTACCACGGTAATTTTAAGCTAACTAACATGTCTGTCTGTTTGCACAATTCTGGCTTGCGTTGATTGATCATAATTGCTTCTGCAAATTTTAACAAGCGAGTATTTTGTGTGTTAAACAACACGCGAAAGGCAGTGTCCCTGTCAACCACATGGCCGCTTTCGATAATGTGCCTACCAATTGAAGACGCCGGGAGCTTCCGGTGTGTCGGCCCCACGAGGCTAGCATCTCCTGTGTGTTGTATCTTGTTGACCCATAGAGGTATGTGTTCTGACACTCGTTTGTTAAGCTGTTTCTCTGTTCTACCAATGTAAACGGACTGGCATCTACATGTGAATTGGTAAATACAATTGTTTGTGGCGTACAGAGGAACAGGCTCTTTGACTGCTGGTGTAGGAATCGGTACGGTTTTATATCTAATGACTGGAGTTGCAGCACAGAATGTTCGGCCTACTGCTGTAGTAAGCCGGTCTTGTAGACGTTGCATTACGTCATCCCCTCGAAAGGTTAGCTGGATGAATACCTTGAGTTTGGGGACTGTAGTTACGCCTGTTTTAGGTTTGGGCTGTTGGCAGTGGCGCTTTATAAATCCTGTGGAGTACCCATTCAGGTTTAAGACATTCTTCAGAGTTTCAAATTCCTCTGTCAGTGTGTCCTGGGTGCATATCTTTCTAGCACGGTCAAACAGGGTCCGTACTAAGCCCCGTTTGTACTGGACAGGTGTGAAGCTCTGAAAATTTAGGTATTGGCCAGTCCATGTTCCTTTGCGATACACCTATCTTTGAATTGTGCCGTCTGCTCTACGTCTCATTAGAATATCTAGGAACGGTAACGCTTCGTTGTGTTCGTGTTCCATAGATAGAGAGATGTTTTTATGCGTCCTTGTTCATTGTGGCCTGGAAGGATGTTGCTTGTAGTTCGTCTGTGGTGATAATTAGTATATCGTCCACGTAACGACGGCGAAAGGCCAAGTTGTTGATGTCTGAGGATCTCTTTTCTTCTAAATGTGCCATGAAGATGTCCGCTAGAATAGGACCAAGAGGACTCCCCATGGCCACTCCGTCAATTTGGCAGTATGACTTAGTTAGAAAATTGAATTTGCAGAAGCAATTATGATCAATCAACGCAAGCCAGAATTGTGCAAACAGAAAGACATGTTAGTTAGCTTAAAATTACCGTGGTAGATAATTGACATTACTGTGCCAATATGTGTATGTGATAGCGCCAAACCAACGAAATTTTGGTTTGGTCTATCTCGAGTTAAAAACCTGGCCACACCGGAACTCGGCTTAACAAAGGAATCGGAAGCCAGTTTTGTTTTAGCAGTCCTTTGTGCTGATGAGAGATGCGGGCAGCATGGCCTTCAGTTCAGTGCTGTTCTGTTGTTGTCAGGTGTGGGAACAATTCCCTGAGTTGATCTGTGTCAACTAATGTTGTGACAAAACTGAGCGGCTGACTAGTTAGTGTCAGCAGGCCTGGGTTCTTGGTGGGATAGTAAATTGTGTCACAACTCTTGTTTATGTCGCGTCTTGGGGTTTATGTTGTGTAACCTATGTTTTTGTAGTGCCTTATTGTCTGTGCAGTGTTGCTTGTGTCAAAGTTCTTTATAGTGTCAGTCTAACCAGCCATTGTTTGGAACACCTGTGTTGTGGTACTTGGTGTACCCTGTTGTCTTAAGTGCTGTTGATTGGTTAGGGGTTACCCACTGTGGTGATTTGATATATACAGTTGTCTATTGTATCTGTTATTGACACGCAATGTGCTGTTAGAAGAAATAAATAAAGAGCTTGTTTATTTGCTCCTTGATTTGTTTGTTTAGTATCTTTTAGTTTTTACTTTTTACAGTCACTATTTCTACCACAATCTAACACCTTAATCCAATGTCTGGGTCTCAAATATGACAGTCAGTCCAGAGTTGAGGCCCCTGCCTGAGATCTCGTATATCTTCTTATCTAATCACTATCATCTTTTTTTGTTGGTTGAGGCGGTGTGAGGTTCTCTCTCTTTTCACTATTTTTCTTCTTTGGCCGTAACGAAGTCAGAACTACTCTTTACCTCTTAGCACCGTAGTGAAGGAATCATCAGTCTTTATGATTGTCTCCCTTTGTCTTTTACTATCGACTACATGTATATTTCAACTTGAAGGATTTATCTAGTTAATTCACGTAAGTTGTGTGATTTCTGCAGTATGTCCCTGACGAGGTGCAGCGAAATACGCCAGGCAATAAATCGTGCAATCTATTGTTTGTGTCTTCGTTATTCAAATATAATTTTTCTCTATTCGCAATTCTATTGCGAATATAATTTTTCTCTATTCGCAATTCTATTGCGAATAGAGCCTTCCTATTTTTTAAGTGTTCAAACACCTAAGTTCAAAGCACCATTTTCTTCTGCCTTACATCTCCCAACGAAGCCTAGGCCATAAACCAACTCAGGCCAAGCCATGCAATGTAGACTTGTTTGTGCTTGTTTGGGTTTCGCAGCTCAAGTGTTCTCCAGGCTGAGGGTTCTAAGCCTCACCCAAACCCTCTTTAGTCACCTCTAACAACACACTCGGTAGTTTACACTGTTATAATTCTTTGCATCCCTAAAGGGCTCCAGTAACTCAATCACTGCTCCGGGCATCTAAGATTCCAACATCCTTTTTGAAATACCCCCATATAACATGCAGTAAACCAATTGGAGAATATGACATGTGCCATAGTTTGAAAACTATCGTCCAATATGACATGTGCCATAGCTTGAAAACTATCGTCTCTTGAGCAGATATCAGAAAAATAACAGAGTTACCACACAAACAATTCTCATGCTTTAGTGTATAAAAATCAAACAAGAAAACAAATGCAACACTAAATGCTTATTTAAAAGGGAAACTGTATACATAGTTGAAGTATGAATAAAGTGATACTTTATACATAGTTGAAGTATGAATAAATGGATACTTTATACATAGTTGAACTGTGACATTACGTTAGTCCTTTCTGGCTGTTTAAATATCAAGAATAATTGTTTGTGTCCTTTCATCCGTTTCATTTCCGTTAGTCCTTTCACTTGTATCACAAGAGGCGGCATCAGACATAAAATGGAGTGTCCTTGAGGATTATATAAGCGACCACCTACCCTGCTCTGTACTGATACCTAAGTCCAGTACAGTCAGGGCTCAAGAGGAAAGACTAACTAACTAACTTACACTCACTTTAAACAACACAATTATAAATATAAAAAGTTTGCATATAACCCCACAAACCCAAAGAGATAAAGGATACTAAGTTCCTCTTTCTCAATGTGATCCTGCCCGTTATAATTAATTTAGCTGTTACTGGCCCATTGGCTTGAGACCATAAATGTGTATGGGTTATGCTGAACATGTTCTCTTGTGATAGACATGACATTGCACATCAAAGTTGCCTTCTATCATGAGATTGACATTTGACTTTCACCCAATTAATTGCTGAACAATTTTAAAAAAAAAATTGTCCTGCAAGGAAACGAGCCTCGAGCTCCCGCCCATCAGGCGGAGACACTAACAACTATGCTACTGACGACACGATTTTGAATCAACATCATCAACACCATCATCATGATCTTCCACTTCTGCCGTTAAGCGTCGGGGGGAGGAATAATTTGCGTTCCAGCGCCCGGTGGGCGGCACTGGATAGTGTCATTCCGTTTGGTTGTACAATGTCTTTGATGTCGTCAATCCATTTTCTTCTTGGACGTCCTCGTGGTCTCGTCGCAGATGATCTTTATTGTAAGTCCAGTGATGGTAGTTGCTGATGTTGCATTCTAACGACATGGCCAAACCACTTGATCTTCTGTCTTTCAATAAATGTGGCACAAGGTGTTGATCCCACAGTCTGTCTGATAATAGCATTTCTTACTCGGTCTCGGATTGTTAAGTTGGCAGCTCTCCTCAGGCATCTCATTTCGCAGGTGTTGATTTTGCAAAGGTGTAATTTGGATAAAGTCCAGGTTTGAGATTGGTAGCATAGGGTTGGTGTGAATATGCTGTTTATTATCTGTCGTTTTGCGGACATGGGTGTTTGGATGTTTCAGTAAGGGTGATAGTTGATATGTAAGTGCACTAACTAGCTTTTTGACATCTGATTTCAATTTCTCTGTCCAATCTGCCATCTTCTGTGATCATACTTCCAAGGTATTTGAATTCTTTAACTTGTTTCAGAGTTGTGTTATTTATCTGTATACTTTGAATTAACGAAAATGTATAATATAGCCACACGCTTGCCCCGATGACGTCACGTACGTTAAGTCATGTGACTTGGCAAATCACGTGACCAGCCGGGACATTTCAACTATGTATAAAGGGATACTTTATACATAGCTGAAGTATGAATAGTCACTTTGTATTTAAAATTGAGTAAACAAATTTAGGATCGGGTTCAAGATGGCGGTGTAAACCGCGTCGCTCGATTCAGAGATTAATTATGTGTTCTGTGCGTGTTTCCTAACATCAATCTGTTCAAATAAGGATGAACCTACGACAGGTCCAGCAAACCGGTAGGGAATTTATTTGTTCAAGTACTATTGCTCGAGAATTATGGAGGAAATTGAAAGAAAAAGGCAACTCTATCTACGTTCACGCCGGAAACAACACACCCAAGCCGAACAACAACAAGCGACTAACAACAACTGCTAAGCTTCGAAATACTTCAAATAGAAAGGAGATTTTCTCGACTTGGAATGTTACTGGTCTAGGATATAAGGAACCAGCTGTCGTAGAGTTTATGAAAAAATCAAATATTCAATTATTAGGACTCGCAGACACTAGGAAAAAGGGGCAGAACACGAAACGAACACATGAAGGTTACGTTCTTATATGGAGTGGCGTCGACCAGCGAGCTACAGCTAAACATGGAGTGGGTTTTTTGTTACATCCAGACAAAGCGAAAGCCATTATCAACACTAAATTTATTTTGAATAACGAAGACACAAACAATAGATTGCACGATTTATTGCCTGGCATATTTCGCTGCATCTCGTCAGGTACATACTGCAGAAATCACACAACGTAAAGTGAATTAACTAGATAAATCCTTCAAACTGAAATATACACATGTTCGCACAGTAATGTCGATTGTCGTAGTAGGCAGAACTGTGTGTGCGCTTGAGGTTGGCCAGCTTAGACTGGGTTTCTTCTATCTGGTTTTTTGTCAGTCGTCTCAGGTTTTTTCTTGTTGGACATATTCTGTCCGCCCTGAGAGATCTGAAATACCGGTGAGGGAATATTCCCGTCTTTAGGCATTCCTCGAGAAATCTCAATCGACACTTCGGTACCGATATTTTACACTTCAGCTTGAGTAATCCATCCAATCGCTTCACAGTTGGTAATGGGAGGCAACGTTTCAGAAATTCAAAACAATGTTTTCCCGTAATGTCAAGGAGACAGATGAACTAATTGTGATGGGTGATTTTAACGGACGAATAGGCACACGAAGAACACCGTGGGATGATTGCATGGGGCCATTCATTCAGCGACAAAGAGACTGATTGTAACAGCAATGGTCAACATCTACTCAACATATGCTCCGAACATGGACTAATAATAGCAAATAGGTTTTTTCAACATCGTCGTAGCCGCACCAAAACCTGGTATAAATGGAATGACATAGACCAGAGGTTCCCAAACTTGTGGCCCGCCAGATGTTAGTAAGTGGCACGCGAGGCCTCGTTATTTAAAATAATATATTTTAATAATTATCAAAAAATGCACTCGGAGCTTCCCGTCCGCGTGCGATAATTTACTCTGCTCGTGGTTGTTATATTCAGATATTATCGAATGCGCCTGTTCAGTTCGCAACCTTCAGCTGATCATACGATTTCATTCTGGCGACTATTGTCTGTCGAACAATTTGAACACTTGTGTTCATTCGCTCAGAGATACATTTGTCGTTTTGGTTCGACTTACAGATGCGAGCAGTCATTTTCCGCAATGGCTGTTATAAAAAACAAGCTACGTTCCAGACTCACCGACAGTAACCTAGCTGCGCTTATGACTTTGGGCACAACAGATTTGTACCCAGACATTGATAAACTGGCATCTTAAACTGATTATGAAGAACAGTTACAATTGTAAATTAATTATATTAATAGCCATTTTCGAAACTGATTTAAAATTTATTGTTAAATTAACTTTTGATTTCAAACCAAAACATGACCGCAGAGTAGTACTGACACTGACTGTATTTAAAGTTTTAGAATTTTGTTGACGAAAGTTAAGAAAGGTAAGAATGATATTGCACGAATTTTATAATTTTATAAAATTGTGGCCCGCTTAACTACCGAAAATAGTAGAAATGGCCCTCAGCTTGAAAAGCTTGGGAACCACTGCTCTAAAATATCCACCTTATTTCCAATTGATGACTTATCCCCCAGAAATTTCTACATTTTTGGTCCACTGAAAACCCACCTTGGCGGGAGACATTTCGCGAATGATGCCGAAGTTGAATGTGAAGTGAAAAAGTGGTTTATAAAACAGAGCACGCAGTTCTATGCAGCCGGGTTGGGAGGACTGATAAAACGATGGGATAAGCGCATCAATGTTGGTGGAAATTATAATTAGAAATAAACGGACAATGTATATATAAAACTAAACTGGTTTCAAAGTTGTTATATTTAGTTATTTTTCTACAGCCATGTGTGACTTACTTATTGACTTCCTCTCGTAGTAACAAGGCCGTGCCACATCAGATTCTGCCGTTGGGGTGTGAACTCTTTGACTTTCACACATTCTAGGATATGACATTTTTTTGCGCTAGCTCGCTTTGAACTCAAGCGTAGTCTATACACACGACTTCTAGTTGTGCTTGACTTAATTTTGCATGTGGATTTGGTTTCCCTATTAATAGTGTCCCTCGCCATCAGGCGAACCCACTCCGACTTTAGAGGTAGGCTATGTCATAAAAGTGGAGTGGACATTTCGGCAATTTTGTTTTCCAGACAATTCCAAGAAGAGTCTGAACATTGTCTGATAACTATTTTTAATAGGCTGGGTGGACCCCCATATCCGAACTGGTCGATTAAAACACATCTTTTCTGTTTGGGGTTGAACCCGGAGAAGTTGTAGCAAGTTAAAATTATCTTATTTATCCAACCATTGTAGCTGTGGTAACAAGGTGAACTTTCAACAATAAGCCAGATGATATAATACGTTAGTCTTTCGTCTTTATCTGCTTCTTTCGTTCACTTGAAATGTGTATATAATGTTGTCTCTTTTATGAGTTTAACTGTCCTGTTAAGTTCATTCATTGGCCAATATGGTTTATCTTTCATTGTTCTTTTTTCTCTAGGTCAGAAGTTTTGCCAAGATATGTTGTATTTTGGGCAATCTTGGAGTATGTGGTTTGCTATCTGCAGCGTTAATCCACACGTAGCACATAGGCTGATTCACCAAGTTTAGTTTAGTCGACGGATCAACATCACGGCACACGGGTGCAACCCATAAGTGTTCCGTTCTCCTCCTAACTCAAACCTGAGTCTGGAGAATCTCAGCTCAGTGCACGAACTCCGTAGCACCGGCGAGGATCCTGAAATACTTTGGGTAGATTTTTAACTCCAAATTTTGCCCGGGCAGCGCCGTTAGGCTACTCTTTTTCGATTTCCAACTGCCAAGGGATGTTTTACGTGCGCAACAATACACACGGGCGTCCGATCTTGCTACCCAGAGACCAGGGGAAATTTTTACTAGAAGTCCACGTGAAAAAATCCCGGTCCCCACTGGGGCTTGAACACGGGACCTCCAGCACTCGAGGCGGACACCATACCTCGAGGCCACGCATCCCCCATGATTCACCAAGTCTTTCGTCATAGTCAGAGTAGACGGATTTAGTTCTGGACATACATAGCTTGATATGTTACCACTATCGTCACTGTTTATATTTCGTTGGAATATTTATATTGTTAATAATATATAATATTAATTATCTTGATTTATTTCCATATCTATCTTCCTTTCAATTAATTTGATGTTCCATTTTCATTTCTGTCGTCTTCATTTTAGTTAATCGTTGACTTCGTTTGTTTACTTGACAAAGCAAAGACTAGTTGGAAATACCGTGTTGTGGTTGTACTTGTTGATATTGCTGGATCAATATCATGTTTGTTATTGTACTATTTTCTGAAGTAAACACAAGCAGTTTCATCGTGTTCTAACAAATATTTTGCCGAAAGCAGTCGAAGTGTTAGAAATTCCAAGGTTTCGCACAAATTAAAGAAAAATATGCTCTTTCATGACATTAGCGTTATGTCGCCTCTGACTCCTGTACGATAAGTATGACTGTCAGCCTGTGTATTCGCTGTAGAATAGCTCAAATGTATTCTTCTTCTTCTTCTTCTTCTTCTTCTTCTTCTCCTCTTCATGTTCCTCTTGCACCTTGCGGTGTCGAGGTGAAGTATAAACAGCGGGAGAGTGCCCGCTTATGGGCTTCATGTGTCAGATGTATTCGCTGTAAAATATCTCTGGTGTATTCGCTGTAGACTATTTTTGGTGTATTTGTCATGAGATGGCTGGCAGGTGTCGCTCCTAATGGATTAAACGACAGAAACAGTTGTGGTGAGAAGTTGACGCTCCTGTAATTTTCAAAGGACAGCGATCGTTACTTTAAACACTAGCCGTACTTAGTGGAGACGGAAGCGAAGTCCCGTGGGGAACGGAGGATTGTCGACCGGAAAAGTTCAAAGACCAGAGTGCGTATTTGAAGTAACGGAGAAGTAGGTCGCATGACCACGGGAACACTCGTCGAGATGAACGGAGAATCGCCGATGCCCAGAAAGATCGTTTATCTCCAGTAAGTTCGGAGCATGATCAAACAGTTGGATCGCGTTGAAATACTGTGAACGGAGTCCTTTGAACAACGGAAAAACAACGAGGATGCCGGGAGATCGTCTTTGTCAAGGAAGGTGGTCAGTACGGTTGTACGGAGATCAAACGACCAGGAAAAAGAACAGAGGCTGATGGGTTAAGAGAAAAACAAGTGACGTAGTTCAAGCAAATAACTGTGGACTGAAAGACGTTTTAAGATCAGTTGAAGATTGCATTTAAGACCGGCGGGTGTGGATTTAATTCAGTGCCGTATAGAAAATATATCACAGAGTCTAGGTTGTGTAAAGACAACCAGCCCTGTCCCTTCATGGGAATTAAATGATTTACTTCTAGGCCTGAATAAGATTAAATAAGGTGATTATAGATGGAGGTAGATTAGAACTCTAGCATAGTGAACTTGTGTGTCACCGTAGTATAGAGTGTCGACCGCATTAGGCTGAATAGTGATTTAAGCTGAAGCGAGTGATGTGTAAGTGCACTCGGAAGGATAAGTCTACAATAGGATTGATGTGTTTTCTTTAGGGTTTCTTTCTTTTACCTGGTATAGGGTAGAGTGCTGAACTACTCTGTCTTATACAAGAATATAGCTCTAGTATGATCTATAGAGGTTACTTACTGAATATAGCCTATTACCTACATTCACATATCATAGGTCGGAGTTGAGGTTCTCTCACAGGCTGTTGTTTTACTCAACAGGTTCCCCGCACTTGAAATGGAAAGTTGTTACAAATCTGAACAGAGGAAATTGGACATACTCTCGTGAAGAAAATAAAGGATCTCAAATTGTAAAACCTGTTTAACAAAACGGTCAGTCAAGTGTGGAGTAAAAAGGAACACTAACTGCATCACTCTACGTGAGACGCTCAATGAAAGTGTTTAATACCAATAGCACGTGACGAACAGAAATATTTACGATAAACCCTACAGAAAGGAAAAAAACGTGCATTAACATTTTTCCATGAGTGACAAACTGCAGTGTATAGACTATATGTGGTTGAATCGGTGTTTATCTTCTTTAATACCATGAATATATTACCGACCGTTATATCGTGTGTGAAGAACTAAAGGACCATAAGTAAGTGAAGAAAACATTGATGATCAGATATTCATGGAACTATAATAATTTCCCATTTGAACGGATTTATACATGTGATGTGAATGACAAAAACTAACAAAAATAAATCCGTGGATACTATATTATTTACGAGTTTCCAGAACAGAGTGGGAAGAAAATCAGCATCAGGCAGAAAGACAACCCTTGGTGAGCTATTTCCTGTTATGTGAAGGGTGACGTCGAATGGCTGTATAATGAGGACAAACTCTGATGTTGATCCTAGACTATATTCTGACACACATTTAAGATAGATCACATCACATATATTCACACCCATACATCACTCAACTGACACTTTTCTGCAATAAATGTTTTATCATTTTGTTCGAAACCTGTGTTAGTGGAGGTATGTGCTGAAGGAACGTGAAGAGGGGTATTGTCTGTGTAAGAGAGAGAGAGAGAGAGAGAGAGAGAGAGAGAGAGAGAGAGAGAGAGAGAGAGAGAGAGAGAGAGAGAGAGAGATAGTGATAAAAAGACTTTTAAATAACAAGGGGGTGTGTAGACAAAGGTCCACCAGCAGAGAAAAACTTAGAAAAGGATAATTAACAGGTGTACTTGTTGATTCCACTTTCCCCCCAGGGACGACAAGCGACAGTATTCGCTGTAGAATATATCTAGTGTATTCGCTGTAGTATATCTCAGGTGTAGTCGCTGTAATATATCGCAGGTGTATTCGCTGTAGAATATTCCAGGTGTATATGTTGTAGAATATTTCAGGTGATTTAGCTGTAGAATATTTCAGGTGTATTCGCTGTAGAATATTTCAGATCTATTCGTTGTAGAATATTTCAATCAATGCAACATAGAACCATTGCTCATCCAACTCCTTTTCTTATAAGTTTATTAACTTCGTCTTCGAAAATACGCTGCCTGCGTGCCTGCACGATGGTCATGAAGTGGAACTTCCCTCCGTTGAGGCTGAGATATGTCTTCATGATCTGGGTCTCATTGACCGAGCTAGGTTAAAATTTGGATAGGGAAATTTCCTAGGAATAAAAAGGCGGCAGGGTGATGTTGACCTCATCATTCATCCAGATGAATAACGAGATTAGCTGCAAAAACCATTCACTCTTCAATGATTGAAACCGTATGGCTTATTTGACTTGGGAAAAAATTTAATAGCACTCACATTCGTACTCCCAACTGGTAAAAAAAAAAAAAAAAAAAAAAAACCGGTTTAAAATTTTTTAAATTTAAAAAAATAATAAAAAATAAAATAAAATTTAAAATAAAAGGCCCCCCCCCCCCCCCCCGGGTTTTTTTTTACCTGAAAAACCGGGTTTTCCTTTTTTTTTCCCCCCCCCTTTTTGGAAAAAAATGGGAAAGTAATTCCTTATTGAAGGTTTTGACTTGTTTCAGTATTCTTGTGGCAACTACTTAAAGAACTTTTTTTAATAATAAATGCAAAATACAGAACTCATACTTACTAAAACCTAAAAATCCACCACCTATCTCTTCCCCTTTTTCTCTCTTTCTCTTTTTTCCCTCCTTCTGTCTTCGCTTTTTCCTTTCTCCCTCCCCCCCTCTTTCGCGTTCGCTTTTTCTTCTTCTTCCTCCCCCTTCTTGTTTCTGTTTCTTTCCTTTTTTCCTTCCCCCCCCCCCTTTTCGTTTTTTGCTGGGCGCCTCTCTTCTCCTTTTCCCCCTCCCCCCCTTCTCTCTTCTTCTTCTTCTCTCTCTCTCTCTCTCTCTCCCCCCCTTCTCTCTCCCTTTTTCCCTTTTTCTTTTTCTCTTCTCTCTCTCTCTCTCTCTCTCTCTCTCTCTCTCTCTCTCTCTCTCTCTCTCTCTCTCTGATAAATATTACGCCGCCAGTAAAATGAAAATAACATTTATCAAAGACAAACAAACTTTACAACAGAACTGTTTCGGTATCGGCTGTGGATCACACACATCTTCAACCATGCTGCAGCTATGAAGAAAAAAAAAGTAAAGGGTTTTCCCCGAATCGAACAATCATCGAAGATTCGTTTGGAAGAAAACTTAAACTTGCTTGACCCCCCATCTAGGAACAATTCGTTCTGCATACAGAGACACAATATGCAAGATTGTTTTACTGCCTACTCGACCTTATTCTTCTTTTGCTCGGTCAAAACATGCACTTTTGTTGAGACTGTTTGATGTGACAAAGGAACATTTTCTCTCATAAAGCATGCTTTATCAACACCTACACCCATGATATTAGGCTGTAAAACTTTAATACTTTTCTGTCCTTTAAATACAATATAAAAATTAAAGTCTTAACAACATAAAAAAATTCCTCTTTTCAATTATTTCTTTTAGTCAAAAAACACAGGACCCTATATTTTTTAATTTTTTTTTAATATAAATTTTAATTATACACCAGGCAGCGCACGCAACAAACCACCAACTATTATGAAACCAAAGTCATTTCCCAAATCTTTAAACACCATTTTATTTACACTGGTTTTTTTGATTTTTTTTAAGTATTATTGAGGTAGAAAGTAAATGAGTGAGTGAGTGAGTGAGGAGGATTTAGTGAGTAAAGGGGAGGAGTGAGGAGGAGGGGGGGGGGGGGGGGGGTGGTGGGTGTGTGAGTGAGTGAGTGAGTGAGTGAGTGAGTGAGCGTTGGGTCGCATCGGGTATGGGACCTACAGTTGTACCTGCCCGGGCTAAGAGATCTATGCAAGGGGGACAAGAAATTTAGGCCCCCTCCCAAGTTTGGGGCTATTGTGCAAAAGCTCCCAACGTTATTTTCATCGGCATTTGGGTGACTGATGTAGTAAAAATCACGTTGGTCGCTTTTCTTCCAGAAAAATCCTGGTACCCCTAAAGGCTGGGTCACCTATGAATTTAGCTCAATGAAACATGCATGCCTGCCTCTAAGGGGGGTACGAACACATGGCCATCGTATAGGAAGGCAAAGGGGTCAGCCCCTGCGCTAATGCGTCTTCTCCAATATCAGGAGTGGCTTGTGATAATGAACCAGGCTATTTTCCCTTGGGGGGTAGGGGGAAAAGAACGGGGCTGTGGTGAAGGTTTTACGGGAGGGGTTTAAATGAACCGGGTTTTCCTTGGGGGGGGGGGGAGAAACCGGTGCTGTATAAGGTTTTTGAGGATGGTTTATAATGAACCGGCTATTTTGTCGGGGTTAGGGGGAGGACGGGGGCTGTAAAGGACAACGCTTTTTAACCCCTACCGGGAGAAAATCTGTTTGAAACAAAACTTGGTTTTTTTAAAGTGGTATTTAACTTTTCAAAACAATGGAATATGAATAAATTTTCCTACAATACAAAAACAAAATAGGGTTGATCACTTGAAAAGGGGAAAAAATAAAAAAATTTTTAAGGGGGAAAATTATTTGGAATCAAAACTGAGGAGAAAAAAGAGGGAAACATGCCCTTTTATAAAAAGTTAATGGTGGGGCAGCAGACACCCAAATATTTAAAAACCCGTCCATGAAAACCCGTACTGATATAAATAAACGATTAATTCCCTGAATAATTTTAACGTCTGAATAGGAAAAAAAACATTGATTTTTTTCAGCTGGATATAAAAAAGCTAAAACGATAAACCCGGGGAATTGAAAATGTTATTTGACTATATTTGAAGATATGGTTTTCTTAAGGGAATTTTTCCGAGGAATAATGGGTTTGGGGAGATTAGAGGGTGGACAGATCTGCGTGGGGTTTTGGTGAGAAAGGTAAAGGGCAGTACAATTTATGTGTGAAATTATGTGGATAAATCATCTTGGCCTGGAGAGAGGGTGACGCTGAAGTGACCAGAAATTAGCTGATTTTCCCGGTACTCCGAAGAATAGCCAACGTACACAATATCAGACTGCAATTGGTGCTATTAATATTTGGTACTCTTCGTTGGTTGTCGAAGAATATGACGGAGCCCGTGTGAGAATGTTTTCCGAGACTTGTGATATCGGCTCTTGACAAGCTCAGCTCAGCTCACTTCATGCTATGCAGAAGGAGGCATTTTTTCGATGGGGGAAAAATTTGGGTATATTTTTAATGACTTCCCGTGTTTGAAAATATTGCGGTCCAAGTTTTGTATTACCCTCTGTAAATTCTGCAACATAATAGGTAAATACAAAACTTGGACTGGCAATATTTTCAAACACTGCCATTCATTAAAAAAACACCCCGTACTTAGTTGTCTGATGAATGCGCATCTTGGCATTCTAGAGAGGTTGAAAGTCCATGAAAATATGAAGATTTTTCACGGCAACTTTTACAAGTCATTTAAAGCGACTATTTCGAAGCCACCGTGGCTATACTTTTAATTTTTCTGTTGCTGGAAAAAGGCATAGGGGTTAGTCTGTGTTCAATCCGAAACAAAAGCAGGATTTTTTTTTTTCTATAGCACGGCTGTAGGGTAAACAGCCTGGAACAATTTGGACCAGACAATTTTGAATTTGTGTCTGGGATGTGAGACAACGAGGAAGGGAACGGGTACTCTACCTCAAATATCGGGCCAGATTATGTGCGATCCTAACACTTCACACCTCAAGTGCTGCAGTGTCTGCCACCTTCACCTGTTACTAAAAGTTACATTGAACCCCGGCTCTGTGACGAAGGGGGGTTTCAAATGCAATTCGTAACCCCCCATACGCGTTGAACCAGCTGCGGGCATTTGGAAGCACCCCCGGGGTTGATTTCCATACAATGGTATGAGCACCCGGGTTTGGGCAGAAAGCAATGCAAACTAATGAACGAAACTTGCCAGGAATACCACAGACAAAAAAAGCTGGATTTACTGCTACGCCCTGAAAGGATATGGAACTAATTTTTTTTTTTTATATAGAGACGACTCGATGGTATCAGGAAAGCGTCCACCTCTTCCATCAGATATTTGGGGGATGTCTGTTCACTTTAACGCACTGATTACGCAAGCGCACAGTTCCCACTTTTAGGCATTCAATCTGGATTCCCGATACAGAAGTCTGAAATGTGTTAATTATCAACGTCTGTGTCATTATTGGCCGACAGCCATGAATAGATCCCAGTATTGATCACTTATCTACACGGAAAGCACCCACTATGGGTTCTGTGGAAGCCATAAAGTCAGCCTTCTCATTGCCTGGAACAGTTTTGTAGTCTCCACAAAAGAGAATTTCCAAATGTTGTACATTCAACACCATGATATTCACAGAAACCTGGACAATAAACACGCAACTTGAAAGATGAAGCTATGGAGACGTTGATATGCAGAAGAAAAAAGACAAAACCAGTCAATTTCAGAGGTTCTAGAGAGGTAGGGGTGAAAGAGGGTTGACAACATATTTTATTTTTTAAAACAAGCTAATATTTTCGACTCATTAAATGAGGGTAAAGGCCTGAAAAACGCATTTCACTGGGGGGGACCCGTTGGTTAAATCATTTCCTTTTCGTCAAAAACGTGCAAGATTTGGTTTTTCCTTGTTTTTCTCTGTGCCTCCCATTGCAGGTGGCCATTTTACAATCTCTCTACACCAATGTGGGCGTCTGTTTTTTTCCCAATATGACACTGGCCGATCCGGTATTTTTCTCTGCCTTTTCCTTTTCTTTTCCCCTCAATTTCCCGTTGCAAAAAGTTCTAGTTTTTTTCCTATAAAGAAAAAAACTTGTTGTTTCAAATTTATTAACCGTTTACTTTTATTTTTTTTTGTGAACTTGTCATTGGTTTTCTGTCGCCAAGATATTTTTAATTTTTTCCCACTTTCCTGCCCTTGATTATTTGAGTTCATTTTCCACGTCTACATCATGCAAAGAAGGCATGGCACCCACCTCTTTTCCCTTTTCAAAAATCTGTTTTTGGTCAGATGACCAAAGGGCAGCCTTTTTCCATAGATTCTTTTTTAATCCTTTAAGAACCGCCCCAATCTTACTGTTTGAGAAGAAGAATTGAAAAATTTCCCAGTGGTACGCTTAAGAAGACCATAATAGTTTCTTCTTCAAAAATTCAAAAAACAGGAGTATAAAACTTTGGAAAAATGAGAAAAAAACAAACATGAACCACTTTTGAGGAAGATGGTTATTGAGCAAATTGCATTTCAATGAAAAAAAACAGCAGTCCAAAAATCTTTGGGGGGGGAAAAAAACACTAAAAGGTCAAATGTTTTAAATTTTCCTAAAGGCACTTTTGATGGCCTCTTTGGCAATTCTCAAGGACTACGAAAGTGGTGATGTGTGATGTGTGTGTGTGATGTGAGATATGTGTGTGTGGATGTGTGTGGATGTGTGTGATGGTTAAAAAAAAATTTTGATGTTGGAATTGGTGAGAAATTGTTTAATTTGTCCCCTTTTTGTTTTTTTATTTTTTTTGTTTTCTTTTTTTTTCTTTCTTCCTCCGAAATTTCCCCAGTAAAATGAAAATAACATTTATCAAAGACAAACAAACTTTACAACAGAACTGTTTCAGTATCGGCTGTGGATCACACACATCTTCAACCATGCTGCAGCTATGAAGAAAACAAAAGTCAAGTAGTTCCCGAATCGAACAATCATCGAAGATTCGTTTGGAAGAAAACTTAAACTTGCTTGATCCCCCATCTAGTGAACATATTCGTTCTGCATACAGAGACACAATATAGCAAGATTGTTTTACTGCCTACTCGACCTTATTCTTCATTTGCTCGGTCATAACATGCACTTTTGTTGAGACTGTTTGATGTGACAAAGGAACATTTGCTCTCATAAAGCATGCTTTATCAACACCTACACCCATGATATTAGGCTGTAAAACTTTAATACTTTCGTGTCCTTTCCAAATACAATGATACAAATAATGAAGTAGTCTGTCGAGTACAGAGCATAACAAAAATTCCGTCTGGGGTTTCAATTATTTCTTTTAGTCTGAATAAAATGTCGTACTAGGAGCGGTCCTATATTTTGTTAATTGTTTTTCGTTCAATATAAAGTCTTGCCTACATTATAGCATCTTGCAGGCAGCTGCTATCTGCATACAACTATCACGCAACTATTATGTATAACCACATAGTCATTTTCCTCTAAATCTTTAACACTACCATTTTATTTACACTGTTGCTCTTTTTCTGACCCTTTTATTTCCAAGTATTATTGCACGCGTACGCACACAGTGAATGAGTGAGTGAGTGAGTGAGTGAGTGAGTTAGTGAGTGATTGAGTTAGTGAGTGAGTGAGTGAGTGGGTGGGTGGCTGGGTGGGTGGGTGGGTGGGTGTGTGAGTGAGTGAGTGAGTGAGTGAGTGAGTGACGCGTTGGGTCGCATCGGGTATGGGACCTACAGTTGTACCTGTCCGGCTCAAGAGATCTATGCAAGGTGGACAAGAAATTATAGGACCCCTCCCAAGTTTAGGGGCGTATTGTGCTATAATAGCTCCCAACGTATATTCATTCATCGGCATTGGATGACTGATGTAGTAAATATCACGTTGGTCGCTTTTACTTCCTAGAAAAGGTCCTGGTACCCTCTAAAGGCTGGGTCAGCCTATGAATTTAGCTCAATGAAACATGCATGCCTGCCTCTAAGGGGGGTACGAACACATGGCCATCGTATAGGAAGGCAAGTGTGTCAGCCGCTGCGCTAATGCGTCTTCTCCAATATCAGGAGTGGCTTGTGATAATGAACCAGGCTATTTCCTTGGGGTGTAGGGAGAGAGAACGGGTGCTGTGGTGAAGGTTATATCAGGAGTGGCTTGTGATAATGAACCAGGCTATTTCCTTGGGGTGTAGGGGGAGAGAACCGGTGCTGTGATGAAGGTTATATGAGGAGTGGCTTGTGATAATGAACCAGGCTATTTTGTCGGGGTGTAGGGAGAGAGAGCGGGTGCTGTGATGAAGGTTTTACGAACGCTTTTTGCAATCCCGCATACCGCGTTCGAGACACAGATGCATCGATTTGAAAGCAAAACCACATTGCGCTTATTTTCATACAGTGGTATGAGTGTCAATCGTTCAAAAATCAATGGCAACCTACTGAACGTAAATTTTCCTAGCAACTCACAAAGAGACAAAAATGATGGGATTGACTGCGACGTCCTGTAAAAGGACATGCAAATAACAACTTTTACAGGGGGAGAAATCTATTTGGACATCAATAACTGTAGGTAGTAAAAGAGGAATCAGTGCCTGTTCATTAAAGTAGTCTAAGGCTGGCTGGCCGTGCACGCAGACACCATACATCACTGAAACCCGTCCAGTGAAAACCACGTACTGATATAAATCAAACGATGTAATTCCACATGAATAATTTAACGTCGTGAAGTAGGAAAACAACATTCGTATTTTTTTCATTGCTAGGATATCACACAACACAGCTAGACAACGATGAATGGACCCGTCTGGACATTGACAAATGTTATTATGACTATCATTTTGATAGATATGGTTTTCTTATAGGTGAATCTTTTTCCGAGGACATAATGGTGCTTTGGGAAACGAGCATTAGAGAGGCTGGACAGATCTGCGTGGGGTATTGGTGCACGATAAGGTAAATGTGGTCAGTACAATTTGGGATCGTGTGAATTATGTGGATAAATCATCTTGGCCTGGAGAGAGTGGTGACGCCTGAAGTGACCAGAAGATCTAGCTGATACCCGGTACTCCGAAGAATAGCCAGACGTACACATATATCAGACTGCAATTGGTGCTATTAATATTGGTACTCTTCGTTGGTTGTCGAAGAATATGACGGAGCCCGTGTGAGAATGTTCCGAGACTTGTGATATCGGCTCTTGACACAGCTCAGCTCAGCTCACTTCTATGCTATGCAGAAGGAGGCATATTTTCGATGGGAGAAATATAGGGTATATTTTTAATGACTGTCCAGTGTTTGAAAATATTGCCGGTCCAAGTTTTGTATTCACCCTCTGTAAAGTTCGTGCAACATAATAGGTAAATACAAAACTTGGACTGGCAATATTTTCAAACACTGCACATTCATTAAAAATACACCCTGTACTTAGTTGTCTGATGAATGCGCATCTTGGCATTCATAGAGAGGGTTGAAAGTCACATGAAAATATGAAGATTTTTCACGGCAACTTTTACAATGTCATTTAAAGCGACTATTTCGAAGCCACCGTGGCTATACGTTTTAATTTGTCTGTTGCTGGAGGCAGAAAGGCATAGGGGTTAGTCTGTGTTCAATCCGAAACAAAAGCAGGATTAATTTTTTTTTCTATCAGCACGGCTGTAGGGTAAATCAGCCTGGAACAATTTGGCACCAGACAACCTTTTGAATTTGTGTCTGGGATGTGAGACAACGAGGAAGGGAACTGGCTACTCTACCTCAAATATCGCGGCCTAGATTATGTGCGATCCTAACACTTCACACCTCAAGTGCTGCAGTGTCTGCCACCTTCACCTGTTACTGAAAATGTTACATTGAACCACCGGCTCTGTGACGAAGGGGGTTACAAATGCAATTCGTAACCCCGCATACAGCGTTAGTAACGCAGCTGCGGGCGATTTGGAAGCACCCCGCCGGGCGTTGATTTCCATACAATGGTATGAGCACCGGTTGGTCAGAAAGCAATGACAAACTAATGAACGTAAACTTGACCAGGAATCACCAGCAGACAAAAAATGCTGGAGTTGACTGCTACGCCCTGTAAAGGATATGGAACTAATTTTCTTTTTTTATATAGAGTACAGACATCGATGGTATCAGGAAAGCGTCCACACTCTTCCATCAGATATTGGGAGATGTCTGTTCACTTTAACGCACTGATTACGCAAGCGCACAGTTCCCACTTTCAGGCATTCAATCTGGATTCCAGATACAGAAGTCTGAAATGTGTTAATTCATCAACGTCTGTGTCATTACTTGGCCGACAGCCATGAATAGATCCCAGTATTGATCACTTATCTACACGGAAAGCACCCACTATGGGTTCTGTGGAAGCCATAAAGTCAGCCTTCTCATTGCCTGGAACAGTTTTGTAGTCTCCACAACAGAGAATTTCCAAATGTTGTACATTCAACACCATGATATTGCACAGAAACCTGGACAATAAACACGCAACTTGAAAGATGAAGCTATGGAGACGTTGATATGCAGAAGAAAAAGACAAAACCAGTCAATTACAGAGGTTCTAGAGAGGCTAGGGATGAAAAGAGGGTTGACAACATATATTTCATTTTTTAAAACAAGCTAACTATTTTCGACTCATTAAATGAGGGTAAAGGCCTGAAAATCGACATAATTGCACTGGGTGCTATCCCGTATGGTTAAGTCATCTCTCTCTTTTCTGTCGAAAGCGTCGCACAGAGTTTGCGTTTTTGACCATAAATGTTCATCATCATCATGTGCCATGCCGATTAGCGTAGGTGGCCATATTTAGCAATCTCATGCTATCACCAGAGTCGTGGATCAGATCTGTGTTTTTGTCCTAATTATGACACGTGGCCAAGCCATCCAGGTATTTACTTCTCTGCCTTTTCCTTGTTCTTTTCCCCTCAATCTTACCAGTTGTCAACAAGTTCAATAGTTTATTTCTTCTCATAACATGCCCAAAAAAACTTGATTGTCTACATTTAATTTATCTAATCCGTTTACGGTTTTTATTTATTTCCTGTAGAACTTGCTCATTGGTTTTTCTGTCTGTCCAAGATATTCTTTACATTTATATCAAAAACCACATTTCCAATGCCATTAGATGTATTTGAGTTCATTGTCCACGTCTCACACTCATGCAAAAGTACAGGTTCTATGTAGCACTTCTACACTCATTTTCTCCTTGCAATTAACATCTGTTTATTGGTCAGTATGTTTCTATCTTACAAAGGGCAGCCTTTTCCATACCGATTCTTGTTCTAATCTCTTCAAGACACCTGCCATCAGATGCATTACTGTTTCGAGATAGTTTTACAGACTCACTTGTTTAAGAATATTCCCATTGTGGTATTTCTGTCTTCATAGATACGACCATAATATGTTTCTTCTTACAATTTAATTCTATAAATATTACAGAAGAGTATAATAATTCATTTAAGGAAACATAGAGCAAAAGGATCTATTCAACATGAACTCACTTTTGAGGAAGACTGGTTATTGAGACAAATATGACATTTCAGGGATGTAAAAACAAAACACGACAGTCCAGAAAAGATAACTTTGGAGAAGGAGAAACGAGAAAGATGGCACTGAAGATGGAATCAAGATGTGATTGATAATTTGCACGTAACAGAAACAGACATCTGCTTGTGATAGAAAGCCTCTTATAAGAGACAATTTCTGCACAGAAAAGACTACCGA